>PVKZ01004070.1:0-99199 GCA_004027375.1 Macroglossus sobrinus
TTTTTAAGTAAGCATCTCTTCCTCCGCTGTGAAATTTGTCTCCCTCTCAAGTTGAGCTCCTGTTTTTCTGCTATTGTAAAGTGCAGCTCTTTGCATGTTCTAATTTGCCATGACGTGGTCAAGTGCTGTTTCCTTCCTGTTGCTTGCAGCCTGGGCTAGAGATAAGGATACATTTCAGCGCATTCAAGCAGAAGCCACTGAGACAGGCTGAGCATGGTAAAGCACTGCGCTTAGCAGAAACCTCTTTAAATAACAGAAGGCGGGCTTTAATTTCTGCTTATTTTTGAGAGCTCTTAGACTATTACTTAATAAACTTTATTTGTATTAGACCGGTTTTAAATTCTTATATATAATATAGAGAGTAGGCCTGACAGGGGGGCTGTGTGAATGTTTCTATGTAGGCAAAAATACACGTTCTGAAATTACTCATGGAGTAGCATTTCCTATGTGTGTGGGTTTGCGGGAAGAAAATTGTTTAGATGTTCTTTATTGCAATTACAAGCCTAGTTATTCGCTGGGTGGATATATGTATATTTTTAAGTATCGGGTACTTTAACAGTCGTTTATCTGGGTGGGGAGGAGAATGGCTTCATTTTCAGTAACGAGAGGTGACATTTCATGTTGGCCGGAATGAAATCTTCGAGAAAAATCTGTCTCCAACTTAAAAAAAAAACAAAACGAACAAACAAACAATAACCCGTGTTTATGAGTCACCTTGATTTCGTTTAAAAACATGAACAACAACAACAAAAATACTCTGGAGGCACTTCCCTTGGTATCTATCAGTTGTTATATTCTAAATGGGTATGATTGCTTTTTAAATTTTTTTGTAATTAACTTAAGCTTTTGTTTTTCAGGCCAAGAAGATCTAGAGAAGAAACATTTCAGAAAAATCGCCTTCCTTTGAATAGACTGTCAGTGAACCAAGAACATTCGAAGTTCCTTTCCTAACGAAAACCTGGTTATATAGTCACATCACAGACTTAGCTGAGGGTGTTTGACCCAAAATTGTCACTGGCTCCGCTGCCTGATACTTGAACCTGGGTGGAGTTTTTCTCATGTGGATCTGAGGGGAATGCTTGATTATGGCCGCTGTTGTCCAGCAGAACGATCTGGTGTTTGAATTTGCTAGTAACGTCATGGAGGATGAGCAACAGGTATGAGACTCCCCCGCCCCACCCCCCCACCCCCAAACTGGATTTTAATAAACCTGTTCTTAGATTTCAACACTTGTATCAGAAATTCTTGACTCGGAAAGGCTTTCTTGATGGAAAAATGTAGCTATTAAAAATTTGGAGGTAATTGTGATCGTAACGTTTTTTAGTACTAGTTAATTTGTTAGGAATCTTATCCTTAACTTTGATGTGGTAACAAGCAAGTAGTACTTTTGAGGTTAAGCTTGTTTTTTTTTTTCTATAAAATGAGACTTACAGAGCATAAGTAATTATTTAAAACTACTTTGAAAAGTCATAGAGGACATACTAATAAGATTTGTACATTTTTTTTATAGTATGTGACCGGTGATTATAATAGTCACTTGCAGTTCTACAGTTTTAATATATGTGGTTAATTAAGATTCGTAATCTTGGGTTATTTTTTCAAGCAGATGAAAAAATATTAGCAGTCCCAGAATCACACATCATTTCAGTCCAAAGCATGTGACTCTGAGGAAGTTACTTACTTCTCTAGATTTCATCATTTTGAATGAGGGGATTGAACGGAAGAATTTCTCAGTGGCTTTCATTGAATTTATACAGGATGAACAAATTGCTGTTTTTAGAATGTAGGATAGATCCAAGAGATAGTGAGAAAAGGATCTAAGTTAACTCTAACCCCCCCTCCCTTTTTTGGGTGGAGGGTTAAGGGTTCTTGGGACTTTCTAATTTATTTAATTTTAAACAGGTTCTATGGGGATGTGACTCATGATGTGGGAGAAATGGTGTGTGAGAGAGACTCAGTGTACTGGGAAAAAATATTTTGAGGACTGGTAGGTTTAAAATAATCCTAATAAAGTTGATTTGCATACTGAAATGAGCCTAATTTCAAATACCTAACTTTAATATTTAATAGGTCAATTATAATATGTCATGCTTTTATTCTAGAAAGTTACTACAGATAATAAAGTTGATTCTTACTTCTGGCAGGGCATTATACGTTCTTAGCTGCTTGTATTGTCTATTGAAGTTATAGAATAAAAAAATTATAAACTGCAGAAGATCAGAATGTGGATTAAGGTGCCTCAAAATCAAGATGAACATTGGGTAGGGAGGAATAAATTTGAGAGAGAGGATTGCTTGTTCTCAATTAAAAATATGTTAATAGTTACGTGGATTTACTCTAGAGACAGTAGAAAAGGTATTTTAGGAGGAGAAAGTGTTTCGGATTTGTTTTCAAGCAGGATGTTTCTGTATACGTTAAGGTTTGAATACAGTGTGTTTACTGTTCAGCCCTCTTAGATGGAGGATCCGGGGCTTGATGTGGTGAGGATGTGGCTGCAGAGGACAGAGCGTGAAGCTGCTCACTGGCATGCTCCAGTGCAGCGGCTTTGACACGTGCTCTTGACCATGAGAGATACATGGTCCAGCATGGTGCCAGTATCCACACATGCATCTCCACAGCCTTCAAAGGAAGTTTTGTCAAAGCACACTTACCCTTGCTGTGTGTGATGTGCCCAGTTTCTCTTGGAGAGGTTCTCTGTCTTTGAATGAGGAGGTGGTGCTCTTAACGTCGGAGGCACGCATGTGTGCTTCCTGAAGTTATTTAATTTTATCTAACGAAAGGAATATATTAGTTGTATGCATGTGTTGTTATAAGGACTTTACACATATTGAACATATGAGGGAAATATTTTTATCCATATATCACAGTGAGGAAATTGAGACAGAGAGAGAGGTTACTAGTATCGACTATTTGATGTTTAAATTTTTAGATGGAGGCTTGAACAAAAGAACAGCATATGTACGTACAGACCTACGTAGAGCAGATGTTTTTAGGATTCAGATGAAAGTATGCCAACCCATTTTTGTGACTTGTCTGTTTACACTTAATATATCATTTATTTTTTTTTTACATAATGGATGGGCCATTATTTATTTTACCAGTATCTCCGATCATGGACAATTGGCTGTTAACGATATTTTGCTGTTATAAACAATATTGCAGTGAACATTCTAGTTGAGGTGTGGTTAAGAACTCAGATATTAGAGTGAGAAGACCATGACATGACCTTGACTTTGAGCAAGTTACTTAACCTTTCTGTGCCTTGGCTTCCTTATCTACAAAATGAGGACGATAACAACTGACTTGATATTGTAGGGTGGCTGTGAAGATTAAATGAGCTGATATACATAAAGCTCTTAGAGCCACGTTTGGCACACAGCTAATCTTTGCTGAGCACTATCAGTTTGTTACTACATCTGTGTGTGTGTAATCATATGTAATAGTGTATTTTTGTACAGTTGTATGATTATCTCTATAGGATTTTTAAAAGTAGATTTCCTAAGTTTATGAAAAGCATAAACTTACCAGCAAATCATTCTTCAAAAAGGCTGTACCATTTTCCTCTGCCAATAATAGTATATTTCCTAAACCATCACTAACAGAAATCTTGTTTTTCTTTTTGGTCAGTCTTTTTTTGGTGAAAATTACACTGTACTATTTTCATTTGCATTTCCTTAACTACTAGCAGTGAGGTTGTTGCATTGTTTGTTAATTTAATCTATTGTTATTTGAATTTTCTTCAAATTACTTAGTCATATCCTTTTGCTCAGTAGGAGTTATTTATACATAATGGGTATTACATTATTATCACTGTCTTCTAACTAATTCATTTTATAGTTAATGATTAGTCTCTTTGTGACATGAGGCAGATATTTTGTCCCTGTCTGAAACCATATGTTAACAATAAGCTCTCTTTTGCCCTCTACAAATTTTAAATATTTATGTGATAAAATTTACTTTTTTTCTTGGTTTCTGCTAAGTTTTCTTCAACCCCTGAAATAATTAAATTTAAAAAAATATTGTCTTCTAGTATGTTTTATATGTTTAACTCCTCAGTTCAGATGAAATCTGATTTTTAAGAATGTGAGGTACAGGGATGTGATGACTCTTTAATGGATATGTTGGCCCTTCATCGTTTATTGAATATTTTATGATTTTTACTAAGACTGCCACCTCTGTTATATATTAAATTATCATATGTAGGCCTTGGTTTTGAACTTGCTAGTGTATTCCATTTAATTTAATTTTTTGTATTGTGCCAAAACCATATTGCTTTCATAGGTATCACTTTAGAGATGTCACATCTGCTAAAAAAAAAAAAAAAAAAAATGGGGGATAGAGTTTTGACCGAATTTTAGAAGTAGCTTGTTAGGTTACATTAAAAACTGTTGGGATTTTAACTCTTCAAAGTTTAAAAGTATTCGTGTCTTCTAAACTAATTTATTCTTTTGTGTGATCCTATATTGGTTTGATTGGTTGGTCCTTTTACACCATCTCTCTTTGAAGGCACCAGATTAGAAGGTATTTCCTGTTTTCAGTTATGGTCTGTGGTTATAAGTGTAGTTGTCTAAAGAACCCGACACGGGTGATGTCTGGCTGCCACCTCCTTGATCTTTTCCCTTACACCAGTTCATCCTCTTCAGCATGGCTGGGAGGAACTCCCATGGGCAGGGACGGGGCAGGGGAGGCTGGAAAGGGGATGTCATTCATTGTTCATTGTTGGTGTTGACCAGCCACCTACAAGTCTCTGCTTGCTGTCTGTTCCACACTGGGAGTTTTTGTTGTTGTCCTGTTTTGTTTTGTGTGTGTGTGTGTGTGTGTGTGTGTGTGTGTGTGTGTGTGTCTGTGTGTGTGTGTGTGTGTTTGTCTGTTCCAGACTGGGAATATTTGTAGCTGAAAGCGAGGCACTTTGGTGGGACAAGCAGCGCCGTCAGTATTGAATCGCAGTAAACTTAACCTTGAAGGTGCCTCAGTTTGACCTTATTAAACAGGCGTGTTTGGTGAACGTATGAGCATAAGAAGAAAAAGCTGAAGGCTGTGGATAAAAGTTTCTAGCGAGAAGGAAACTTGACCACATACATGCTCAAAACTTCCAGAATCTTAATTTAATGAAAAACGATGGGTCGTTTCGTGCTTCTTAGAATTTTTATATATTAGTGTCTCATTTGCTGTATCACTTGTAATTTTGATATGGCATATTTTTATTGGTTCTAAAAGTAGAACTTAGCAAATCATATTTAGTTCTTAACAGACTGAGTTCACTAGGGAGAAGCTTGGTGTGACATGGCTGGCAGAGTGAGACAAGTATTTTTGTAGAATATAGGAAGGTGGTCTTCTGACATTCCTCATGAGGGTGTCAACGGGCTTGCTCTGACCCCCCATTCCTAGAGGAAGAGGCTAACAGGTAAACAGTGCCTCGCTGTCTCTTTAACAAGAGGCCCAGTAATTCTCGTGCAGTGTTTGGGAATCGCTGCTCAGTGTCACACACAGGGAGCCCAGAGTGCTGTGGGCACGGAATGGAGCCTCTGACTGAACTGCAACTTGGGGAAATTCCATCTGAACTGGATCCCGAGGGAACATCCAGTTTACCTGGCAGGTGAAGAAGGGGACGTGTTCCAGAACAGCGGAATGCACCACCAGCGCTCTTGATGGATCGCTCTCGACAGTGTAATCAGTGTAGACACCTTAACCTGTGCTTAGAAGCTTTTCCTAGTGCCTGTCTCGTGCTTTTTTTTTTCCCCCCAGATAAGTGCTAAGCTACTTGAAGAAAGGGAATGCCTCCTCCCCCTTTCAGACCTCCCAGGGCATTTAACATCATGTATAACACCTTTATCGGTGGAGTCTTCTTAAAGATTTTTCTTCCTTCTCTTCTGTTGGTCAGATGAGGTGGGACATCTGTGTGCTTAGTTATGGCCCTTATCATATCGGAAGACCTTTGCGTGGTGAGTGTGGCTGTCCTGCTCCACGACTCTCTTGACTACAGTGTACATTTTTCTGGGACCTATTTGTCCACATTGTCACCTAGTGTGTGGGCAGTGTGGCCATGCCACCATGTTCCAAGACCAGAAACAAACATTCCCGGAGTCTTCTTTCAGATACGTATTTACAACTGTTCTAGTGTATATGTTTAGTGTAAACACCTTAAAATAACTTAAAAATTAGTGTTGAAATTATAGATGAGTATAATCCATTAAATGACAGTGATCACTTTTATTCTATCTGGTTAGTAAGCACATGGATACTTGTTTTTTCTGTCTGTTGTAGATTTAAACTATCCCCCCCGCCCAAAAAAAAAAAATGGGAAAACTTAGCTCGATGTAGAGCCTTTCTGTTTCTTGGGAAACTCGTTGAAATCGCAGTGGGAATTTTTGACATTGTTGCATCTTGAGGATGAGGTTGTCTTCTGCAGACGGGGAGAATGTACAGAAGACTGTAGATCACACCAACCTGCCAGTTTCCAGCCGGAATAGTACAATTCTGTCAGGTCAGGGGTTAGGCGTACCTCAGAGCTAGACTAGGAGGAATGAGCTGATAGTCTTCTGTGCGTGACTTGACAGCACAGGGCAGGCAGAGAATAGGATGGTGGGCCCGGGCGGCTAACCTGGGCTTGGACACGGCAGATTCTGTTATTTTGTACAATTCTGGGTGGTGTGGCCACTCTGGCTGTCCCAGTCGCTCTCTTTTTTAATCCTGACACATCAGGTTTGCCAGATCCCTTCTAAGTGTGGCCATCTGTAACACCAACATACATACAGAAGCCAGTTGTTGCTTTTCTGTATTTCTGGAAGAGCCTTCATCCGAGGAGCTGTGCCATAGAGACCCCGGCACCAGCCTCATTATCTCTGGGATGCAGCCGACTTGGCCCGAGGCCTGAGGCCCTCTTCGCGTTGTGCAGAGGGGTCACCGCGCCTGTGGCCCAGCGTTGGGCCTGGCTCGTCTCCCTGCCCGCTGTGGGCAGCCAGGGAGCCGATGGTGACTAGGAAGGAGGGGCTGGTGTTGGGGGGAGCACCGGGAACTTCTTATTACCGTCTTTTGCAGAGCCACCTCTCAGAGGTGACAAGCTCTTAGAAAAGAGTGTGGATGAGCCGTTGCATAGGGTAGGACATGGCCATGGCCCAGAAGAGCTCCAGGGACGTTCAGGGAGGAGTTGTAGGGACTGGTGTTCACCGAGCTTGTCCCACACACTGTGCCGTGCGCTTTGTGAGGACTTGCCTGGTTAATTCTTAACAACAGTCGTGTGAAGTAGGTCCTCCAGTTCTCGCGTTCGGGAAGAGTAAAGTGAGGCTCAGAGAAGGGAATCAATATTTGTGTTTATCGATGTCCCCAAAATGCTGTTTTTTTTTTTTAAAATAAGGTTTGTGTTGCTCAATCTTTTGTTGGGGATAGCACCGGCAAGCTCTGTCCTCCTGTGAAGTACTCGATCACCTAGAGCAGCCTCGCCGGGTAAAGAAATTAGTTCCTCTCTGATGCATCTCAGTTTAGATGTGTGATCTTGACATTTTTTGCCTCCTTTCCATTTCATTTACCCAAAACATAAAGGATACACCGTTAAATAAACAGATAGTGTTACTGTGTTACTACTGATCATAAGCCAGGGTCGCCTTCAACACTATTTAGAAAATAGTGATGAAAATAATGTCCTTGGATTTAGTGAAGTAAAAAGAAAACTGATTGTTAATAGTTTTGTTAAAATGTGAATTTAACACGTGGGTCTCTTAATAATGTTTAAATCTATTATACCTAATATTAAATAAGTTAGCTGCATAGAGGTGGGTTTTTCTTTTTTTAAATACAGTAACCAACATTTTCAATATTAGGGCAATTTTTTTTTTTTTAAATAAGAATTATAATGTAGTGTGACCGGTAGTAATATATCTATGAGCTTACCTGTTTCATGTGGTCCCACCTCATGTGACATTGAGCACGGAAGGTATGAGGCAGGCCACAGGGAAGGAAGTTGCCTGGGACTTGTGGGAAGGAGAATTTTCCTCTTAAAAGTGACATTTTAGGCAACAATTTAAAATTTACTATATTTGATGGTTTTGTATGACTTGTGTACTTCTCTCATCATTATATTTCATTTCCTGCTATGGGCAAAAAACAAACAAACAAACAAGAACACTTAGGGAAAACTTTTATTCATCTTTAGGAAAGCTACCTACCGTGAAGCTCAGGTAACTAATAACCCCTCCCTCCCTTCCCTGCCCAGCCCCAGCGTGTAAGCACATTCAGAAATAATTTGGTATTAAAGATTAACCTGGGAGACGGTTTTTAAAAAAGTGATGAATCTGTGTGCATCTAGATCAGCTCCTTACAGCTGCAGCATAATATCCTGAAAATGGAAATTTCTTGTCCAGTAAGAGCCTGTGAGATGTGGCATTGACAGTGGCAGCTTGGGAACCAGGCACCGCCGCCACTCAGTAACTTAGTGACTTTGTACAAGTTTTTCAATTCCACTGAGTTTTGATTTCGTCCACCAAAAATGATGAAAGAATTCCTTCCCAAGGTTACAAGCAGTAAATGTTCATGTAAAACTTTAGCAAGAGCCTCGTACAAAGGAAGTAGTCAACGAATGTGGCAGTTACTGTATTCATGACATGTTAAATAAAAAAAAAAATGTGTTAAAAGTGTTTCGTGTTCCACTTTGTCCTCTGTGTGTTACTCAGTTGTTTTGATTAAGTAAGGTAATGAAGGCAAATTTCATGACGTGGGTACCAGTGGGACAAATTCATTCAGCTTCTTTTTCCCCTAATATTTTCTTATTTTTTTTCTTTGATATTTGAGAATGACTAGGTTAGTGTTAGAATAAGCCAATAAACGTGTCAATCAAGATTTTAAAAAGCTGACAGATTTATTCTGTGGGGGAATACTCTCCTTTAACATTATTATAACATGTTTTTTTCTTTTGACGTAGTTTGACTGGGAGCGGTTCAAGTTTTTTGGAGCGACTAGTGTCTGTCATTGCCTCTGATCAGATAGCCAGGATGACTTCTCCGTTTTGGAAAAGGCTTTATTGCAGCGTAATATTCAGGAATGCCTTGCCTCATTTCATTCTACGATTTGTACATAGCATATAGGATTCTTGTCAAAGCTCATGTTGTAGAAGTAGGAGTTGCCTCTTTAATTATGATTTTACTTAAATATTTGTATACAGAATGTGCATGTGTAAAAACTATCAATCTGATAGTGACTGCTGTGATGTTATCTAGTTAGTTTATAAGTAAACATTTAAACCTGGTTAAAATCTACTACACCTCCCAAAATCTCCGTTTTTTTTTTTTTTTACCTCTTAACTGATTCTGTTCACACTTAGCCATACACACGCAGACACACACACACAAAACCGATGTATTAAACTTTTAAAGTAGGCATTTTAATAACGAAATTAAGATTGTTTTCAGTGATTATTTTACTTTTTGAATTTCATGGCCAACTTGTAATTTATCCTGGCTCCAAAAAGAAAAATCTGGGCAAAGACTAGAGAAGGCCAGTTGTCATAAAATACCTAAACTCAGATTAGATTTAGCTAAATCAACTCCTCAGGGATTTACGATGCAATTTCGGACACTATATCCAGGAAGTCTGGAGTGAAGACCATTTCACGTGGACCTTTCTGTCCAAGAGAGAAATTAGGCTTATTCAGAAACACTTATTTCTTCTGGAGCCAACAGAAATAAAACTTTTCAACTCTAGCTCTAATACAGTGTGTGTGTGTGTGTCTGTGTGTGTGTGTGTGCGTGTGTGTGTTTGTGTGTGTGTAAAAAGCCAACGTAACACTCACACCACAACCTGGCAAAAGGTGTGCACATACATGAACAACAGGCTAGCCTCAAAATGGATCTGTTGTTTAAGTGCGAGCTAATATTTATTGCCTTTTACCTTTGCCCAGGTCCTGTAGGTGAAATGTACTTTCCCTTCTGATCCCCACAGTAACCCTGTACAGTGTGACCGTTTTTATTATCTTTTATGAATAAGGAAAGCCTTTCTGTGGAAGAATCTCAGAAGTTGAATGAAGGGATGAGTGTTGCTCAGAAACACAACTGGAAGGGGACGGCATCTCTTAGTAGAATTGAGTCTTTGACTCAGGAAAGCCCGAACTCTTAACCATGATGCTAAGGGAGATATGAAAGGAATCTGGAAAGGAATAGGTTATATGGAAGAACATTAAGTAAATTGCCTACTACAGTGGTTCTAACTGGGTCAAGTAGCATTTTCATTTTCTCTCAAATACATTTACGTCTTAAATTTTTTTAAAACTAGGTTCACAAACTACACTACATTTTTAGTCAAGAAAACTATGTTTTACAAGTTAGACCGTCGGGTAGGGCGATACGTGTTGTAGCTACAGAGACTTTGCTGCCGATGGCTTTTGCGTTTTCTTCTAAAACAGGCCAGAACGGATAACCTCTCATAGATTGCCTCAGTTAATCCGTAGGATTCTCATTTGTAGATAATAAAGCTGTTTTAATGACAGAATTTTCGAAGTATTATGTAGAGAATTTGGCTGTGAAGGACCCTTCAAACAAACTTTGCTGAGACTTGGTGCTCTGTCGCTTAATCCTGGCTTATTTTGTGCGATACAGCAATTCCTGAAATCATTTAAAATGCACCTGGAAATTGATTACAGTGTAGCTGTTGGGGACAGGAACTATGTGGAAAGGGGACAGCAATGGGATATTAGTACGTTCATATATTAACCTATTCTCGAAAATAATCTTTAAAAACATCATGGGACCTCGTTTAAAGGACTTTAACTTTGAATTATTGTGTTTGCCCGTCACCCTAATTTGGGGTGCGTGTATCCATCTAGATGTGCTGCATCCAGACATTTTATTATGGTTTATATGAGTGATGAAGGAATAGCAGCAGAGTATGTGATCTACATACTACTACAGTCCCATGTTCTGCCTGAGAGCGGAGGGAACTACGTGCGGAACAGTGAATTGAAGACATTTTGAGGTTCTGTTTCTCCCAGCAGATGGATCTCTGCGTTTTAAACTTTATCTACTAAAGTATAACACAAATACAAAAATATGCACAAATCATAAGTATACAGTTTGATAAATCTGCACAAAGTAAACATACATAGGTATCCAGCTTTTGCTTTTAGTTAAAGCTAAATGGTTGTTTCTGAGAATAGATGGTTAAGTTTTATTCGCTGGTTTTCTGAAAAACAAGAGCTGTCTGTCATTGTAAGACTGTACTAGGCCAAGTTTCTACCCCTCCAGCTTTATTGAGATATAATTTATATATAACATTATTTAAGATGTACAGTATATCTGTATATAAGTATTAAGCCAAGTTTGTGTTTATTGTATTTATTAAGCCAAGAAGTGTTTATTTCTATATAAATCAAATATCAAAGAACTTCAATCAAAATATTTTACTAAATGCTTATTATATGCCTTATGGTATAACAAATGATATGTTTGTATGTTATTTATTATTAAAACAGCTCTAGAAGAGAGTATAGTTCTTATATTGGAAAGACACAGCAACTAAAGCCTAAGCAGGCTGAATCATTTGCCGGAGTTCAAACACCCAGGGCAGGTGCAGTGTGGCCTGTTTAAAGTCAGCCTGCCTCTGGAATCTGAGCGCTTACTGTTACATCCCCTTTCAACTCTTGTGTATTTCTAGTGCACTTGCTTCATGGTAAATATTGTCAGATTGTGTCCTGATAGAGTAATTATTTGTTTTTTAAATCACGGGTGACGGAACTCATTATGAAGCAGTGTCTTTATAAGATGAGGCCTCAGGGCAGTATTCTGATTGGAAGAGAGGGCACAGGAATTTGTTTTGAAGATGTGTTTTCATAGCAAGTGCACTGTGTTTAGTTTGTATGTTTATTGGGGTGGCTTTGGAGTGGGAGGGGTTGTTGAAGACTATGGGAGGAGTAAGGCCTCTACTGCAAAAAGATGGTAAAAACTACTTGGAAGTACACTCATTTTACGCCTATCTTAAAGAAAAAAAAGGGATCTCTACGTTGGGGAAATTTTTAGACTGTTTTTAACCTGTTCCTCTTCACAGGAAAACATGTGATAGCCATTTCATTTTAAGCTGTTTCGTAGGGGACATTGGCAGGACTTTTCACAATCACCACATTCCCAGATTGAACTCCGCCATTAGAGACTATTTGGAAGTATTTTTGCTGTTTTAACCTGTTGAATAAATTTACTTAATAGAGCTGGAATCATGATCCACAGTTTCTTAAATACCCAGCTAGGGCTTTGGGTTGTGGCACGCTGAGGAAACAAGCAAACCTAGTCAGGACAGTGACACTGCCGTCTTTACACGTCCACTTTCCTCGTTTTAACTTGCCGGTATTGCCACATCCATCGTCAGCCACACCACAGGGCAGCTATATAGTGGATGATGTTGAAATTTGGGGCACCGTCTCTCTTTCTTGCTAAAACTTGCTTTGATTTTTATTGCTGAAAAAAACCTGTTAATTGCTTTCAACTCTTGTCCTGTATGTACCTGAAATTAATAGACAAGGAAACAGATAACTATATTTTTCTCGCTGGAGCTGTTAAGACCTTCAATAAAGTTATAAAACACTTGAAAAGTTTATCACTACAGTTTAATTTACTTGTAGAAATTGAGGCTTTAAAAACTCTGATCTTTGGCAGATTTTAATCCCAAGAAGTCTTGCCTCTCTATTCCTACCCACATTTAGGATTTATTTTGGTTCTATTCCAAAAACAAATGGAAAAATAACCTGCAATTGCCAAACAGCAAAAGATCTCATAATACAATAATAGTAACTATTTGGTCTTTTTGGATTTCTAGTATCTTGACATTGACATGGTTGACAATTCAGAGAATGCAATTTTGAATTTTACGATTCTTCAGAGCAGTGGTTCTGAACCCCGCGTGCACACTGGCATCACCTGAGAGCTTTAGTAAAAGTCCCCGGAACGTCCCCAGATAGTCTGTCTGATTTATTTGATCCCATGTAGGGTCATGTATTGATATTTTTAGATGTTTTCCAGTGTATATATAGTCAGATTGATAATCATTGATAGAGTTTATTTAGGTTCCTTGATTCAAATAAAAGGTAATGGAGAGAAGATGCATAATTTTTTAAATGAGATGATTTGAGAAATGTTTGGATAATTTTTTTTTTTTAAAGGAGCCAGCCAAATGAAATGTAATATTTTTGTTAGGGCATCAATGAAGTGTTAACACCGTCACGTCTTTAAGATCTTATTGCTAAATATTAGGAATGTCGTGGCCATTTTGTGACTAGCTCTGACCTTCCTGAAGTTCTTTTAAATGTTTGGAAGGGGTCTGGCTGAAATTATGTAGGAAAAAAACAAAATGAATAAGGTTGGTGGTCTTCAGCAAAGACACTTGAAGAATGTCTAATCTCAATTTAGAAATAGAGCCATTTTCGTATCCATAGGGGACTGGTTCCAGGATCCCCCCAGATACCAAAATCAGAGGACGCTCAAAGTGGAGTAATATTTGCATGTAACCTAGGCATATCCTTCCGAATACGTTAAATCTTATCTAGATTACTAGTAATTCCTAATCTGTAAATAGTTGTTACACGATGTTGTTTAGGGAATCATAAAGCCCGTAACTGTCCAGTGAGATGGACCGGTTACCAGAAAGCAGGTGCCTGCACTGTGCGAGTCGGGGCTCGGTCCTTGGATCTCTCCCAAAAGATGGGCGTGGAGGCCCGACGCTCGGGGACGAAGGACAATGGACGAAAAGTAGCAAGCAGACGTGACTCATTAAGCAAACTGCCCTTGGGAAAGTCCGGGCGGGCACCGCAGTGGACGATGGGGGCCCTGAGAAGTGGGGGGTGGGGGTTCACGTGGGCCATGGGGCTTCTTTGTTCTCCTGTGCCGCCCATCTCCAACGGCGCGGGTCCCGGGCGCCTCCCTCCGGCCGCGCGCGCTCCCAGCTGGCCCGGCGTGCGCAGTGGGCATGCGCGGTGGGCATGCGCAGTGGCCGCCCGCAGGTGGGCAGTCCTGCGCCTGCGCATCCGGACTCGAGGGTCCGCCCATGCGCAGTTACACGAGTCAAGTGCCCCCAGAATAAGGTCGCGGAGTTGTCATCTGCAGTCAACTGCCCCGGGCCCGTGGGGGTGGGGAAGGTGCCAGGCACTGCCCAGCCTCTGGCCTGCCTGTCTGGTTTCTGACCTTGGGGGAGGGAGGGACTGTACAGAAGCCTGCCAGACACCTGGTTGTGGATGTTCTGCTGAGCTGGTCTCGGGGCCTCGTTAACCCTTCACCGTTCCTCTCCTTCCCGCTCAGCTGCCTGCCTACCTACCTACCCTGTCGCAACCACTGTAGGTCTATTAGTACCCGTCAGCGGCAGCGTGACATTAAAAAAAAAATGTTTTCCATCCACAGTTGAAACCCGCAGATACGGAGGGCTAACTGTAAGAAAATAGAATATATAAATCTTTATTGCCGTCAGCTATAGAAATTATTTAGAGTGGATTTTTATTAAAAAAAAAAAATACCGAACAAATATCGCATTCGTTTCAGGTGTACACTATAGTTAGTCAAAATTTGTATACCTAAAGAAGTGATCACCATGAGGAGTCCAGCAACCGTTTGACAATGCATAGCTGTCACAATATAATTGTTCCCTGTGCTGCACACCACAGCCCCACGACTGGCTGGTTTTGTACCTGGAAGTGTGAATCTCTTTTCTCCTCCACCTTTCCCCCACGTTTTCGATTTTTCAATGACAGTTGACAATCCATGTTATTCTATATTAGTTTCAGTCGTACACATCGTGGTTAGATAGTTACATAATTTACAAAGTGTTTCTCCCTTACCAGTCTAATACCCACCTGGCACTCTACATAGTTATTACCATACTATTGACTATATTCCCTATGCCGTACATTATATTTCCACTTTCTTAGTACCAATTTGTACTTTTTCACCCCGCCCCACAACTCCACTCCCATCTGGCAACCATCTGGCTTGTTGTTCCCTGAGCCCGTGGGTCTGTTTCTGTTTTGCTTATTTTGTTCTTTAGATGCCACATGTGAGATCATGTGGTAGTTGTTTTAAAATTGAATTAAATTGACTCCTGTCATGGTTTGACGTGCCTCTGCCTGCCTCACTACACCCCAAGTCCTATGTTGAAATCATAACCTCTAGTATCTTAGAATGTCATCTTATTTGGAAATAGTCATAGTGATTGTCATTAGTTAAGATGAGGTTATACTGGAGTAGAATGGGCCCCAAATCCAGTGTAATTGGTATCCATATAAAAATTTGACACAGATACATACTGGTTGAACACCATGTGAACGGAGTGGACCTGCCAACACTTTGATTCCAGACCTCTAGCCTCCAGAATTGTGAGACGACAAATTTCTCACCTCATCTGTGGTACTTGTCCCATATCAGCTCTAGCAAACTAATACAAGTCCCTCTGTTTTATTTATTTTTAAAATATAAATCTAGGAAAATGCAGCATTTGACATTTTGCCATGCGTTCATTTTAGAGGTGGAGAACCATTTCTCTATAAAGAATTTTAGGGCACGTGATTATGAAGTTCTCAGGGTTCCCGACTCAGACTAGCTGGTCGCCAGCCAGTTTAAAAGGCAGGAGTTTATTATGAGCCCAGATCAGCAGCTGGAGTTTCAGAAGTTGGCATTTTTCTTCTCTTTATGATAGTAGATGTGTTACAGTCACCTGAGAGAGGTTTTCTGGATGTACAGTTGACCCTTGAACTGCAGGGGGGGTTAGGGGCGCCGACCACGTGGAGTTGAAAATTATGTTACACCTTAAACTGGCTCTCCGCTAATGGATTCCCAACCACGGATCGAAAATGCTGTTTCCACTGCTCTCGATCTGTGCTTGTCAAATCTATGGATATAAAACCTAGGGATACAGAAGGCCGACTGTATGTCCATTGAAAAAAATCCACGTATAAGTGGACCTGTGCAGTTCAAACTGGTGTTGTTCAAGGGTCAAGTCTATTTTGTATATACAAATTCAGGCATATTACCTAAGACTCAGAGTTGGTATGTTTCTTGTATATGAATGAACAGTTCCCTGCAGAAATTAGAGTTGAACAACTTAGAATATACATCTTTTTTTTCAGTGGACTAGAGTGGCCCCTACTTTTCATGAGAGGAGCAAGTATCTTAGGAGGAGAAGACAGTATGGATACATTGGGAGTGACCCTGGGAAGTCCCAGGGCCCTAAGAGGAACTGGCTATGCCCACATGACAGTTTATAATAGATTCAGATTGGAGAGGCCCTGAAAAAAAAGTATTATTGAAAGTCACACCTCAGCACAGCTTACCTATTCTGCTTTTCTAAACAGAGCCAAGTAAGTATGTCAAAAGGACAACATGCACCGTGTTTAAGGCTGACCCCAGCGGTGTACAGGGAAAGCACGTGGACCATCAGGGCGCTACCACTCCCTAGCTCTATGCCTTGTGATAACTCATTTTCCTTTCCCGCAGGCCTGTTTTCCCATGTTTAAAATAGATAATCCAGTGTATCTCCCTGATACGGTTCTCCGATGGTTCTATGAGGTGTTAATCCATGTAAAGCACTGAGCAGAATGCCCGGTGCGTGTTAAGTGCTAGTACATGTTAGCTCATCGCGGTAATAATGGCGACGGGTACGTTCGTCTCTTCTGTTGCAGTGTTCTAAACTTAGAGAGCGTTAGGATCCATGCCCGTAAAATACGTCTTAAAACAGAACCGAGAAAAGCCCTTTTCCTTCCGGGATCAGCTGGTGCTCTTCTGCCATTTATAGTGTGGAGACTACAGCCATGACAGGACTGAGCAAGGCCCTCGGTCGCCTGGCTCACGGTCCTTTGCACGTGTTGTTACCTTCGATATCACAGAACCACGTGACCCTTTGCATTCTTTTTTAAAAAATTTATTTATTTATTTTTAAATTAAGCTTATTGGGGTAACATTGGTTAATACAATCATATAATTTTCAGGTGTACATTATCACTTGACATCTGTATATTCTATCGTGTGTTCACCACCCGAAAGTCCAGTTTCCTTCAGCTACCCTATATTTGGTCCTCTTTACCCACTTCACCCTCCCTCTGATCCTTTTCATTTCTTGCTTCCAAGATAACTAATTTTTTTTTTCTCTCGGCTTTTGTATGTTTGACATTTTTCTTAATCAACAGTTTTAAATTATTGAAATATTTGACATGAAAAAGAATTGTTTAAAACAATTAGAATACAATTGATTACACATAAAGACTGTCACTATTAGGGAACAAACATGGGTACCAGTGGCCACCTCTGGGGAAGGACACTCTCACTGGAGCAGAAGTAGGGTTGACTAGAGTGACAAGTGACAGCGTGCTCCTGAGACCTATAAATTCTGGAGGATAATCAAGTCCTTCATTCTACAGGTTAGTAGAATAGGACAAAGAAGAAAGTAGTAACACGTATCTGAAACTTGGGGACTATATAGATTCAGATAAAATTTTGGAGATCTCCCTTGTCACATCCACACTCTTATCACTCATTAACCAAAATTCCTGGGCTGCATAGATTTGGACAGGCAGGAGAACTTTGGTTTCAGTTGGGTGAGGACAGCTCCTGTGAATTGTTTCGGCCTCCTGCTGTCTCTGACTTAGTGACTGTGGGTAAGTTTCTCAAGCTACTTTCTCATCTGCCAATGGATGGAGACGGGAAGCCCTCCTCTGACCTGCTACATAGGGTTTCGCAGCAGAAAATGGGGTCCTGTGAAAATTCACTGGGTTCTAGGCCCAGCCTTGTTAAAAAGACTAGAAACTTAACTGGAGATCTTCAGAGGGAACAAGTTGGATTGTGTATGCAGTTTTCACCTCAAAAAAAGAGAAGGGAAAGTCAATTATTCTTTGCTTTGGCCACTTTATGTGATACTTTCTCATGTGTGTAAATCTTCTACTTTCTGTTTTCAAACTCATATGATTTAGAGAACCAGTTTGCTTCTTGGTTCCTCTTTTTTGAAATAGGAAGAAACATTTTGAAATAAATGTTTCAAAAAATGTTGTTGTTACCCTTAAGTTTAAGAGTATAGCAGTCATGAAAGCACAAAAAGTATCTGTTTAACAGCTTTGATATATTTAATTTAGGTAATTTAATTCTTATGATAGAAGTAATAGTTAATCTCAGTGTGCAGTGCTACAAATACACTAATTTTAAAAGATGGAGGCTGCTTAGTTATAATGAAACCATAAATAACAATTTTAATATGGCAGACTTACTCAAGGAAAGTAACAAAGTACCTAGAATAATTATGTATGGGCAGTAAGTTTTTTTTACATTTAAAATGATAATGCTCTATGGGAATATGTTTAAGAAACAAGGATAGTTACATAGTCTTGAGCTATCTTCCTATAAGATACTTACTAATTACAAAGAGGAAAAGAGTAACTTTATAGTGAATAAAGTTACTGGTGAACGTGACTCCCACTAAGTGATCAAGTTAATGTCACTAGTGATGGGATGAAAATGATGTATTTGGAAGAACACAACATTACTTTTTTGATATTCTTGCCAAAAATACAAACTGAATCTAATCTTGAGTTAATATTAACACAAACCCAAATTGGGGGACGTTTTGTAAAACAACCTGTATTTTTCAAGTCTCATGATTATTAAAGACAAAAACTGAGAACTCTAAAGGAAATTTTTTCTGATTGAAAATTATCGTGAAGAAATATGCTGTTTACTAAATGAAACCTATAATAATAGATTGATCCTGAACCTTTTTTTTTCATTTTTTTTAAAGGACATTCATGAGACAATTGGAGAAATTTGCATCAGATCTGTAGATTAAGTAATAATGCCATATGAGTGTGACTTTTCTGGTGTTGATCATTGTACTATATGTGATAACCATGTTTTTAGAAAACATGCACATTAGTACTTAGGGTTAAAGGAGCAGTATGTCTGCCACTTCCAAAAAAATCAGAAAAAAGGATAGAGAAATAATAATATCAAAAGAGGATGATAGCCATGATTAAGTATTAAAATTTGAGGAATATGGATGAAGGTTGTAGGGAATTCTTTGTGCTACTTTTGCAACCTTTTTGAGTCTGAAATTAAAAAGAAATGGAGATCATAACTTTATGAGGTTTGTCACTAATTAACTGATTTTTCTTTCTTTTTCTTTTTTTTGCATTAATAGGCAGTTTATTGCATACCGGTGGTTTGGGGGAATAGTGATTTGAATAGAAATATTAATATGGAAATGTGGCAAATGAATAATACCATTATAGAATGACAGATAGAGCAATATAAAAGGAGTTGATAAATGTCAAAGTGTTTTTACTATGTTTGAAAAGTAATTCTATAGATAGCCCTCATTATTATTACATAGTATTACGCTTCATGTGTATGTTATATTAATATGTTAAAAAAAAAACTTTTTGTTTGTTTTTCACTTTGATTAACACCGAATTCTTTCCATGACCAATTAATTAACAGATCTTTGAATAGGTCGTTCAGAACCCTCTCTGGGTCGGTTTCCTCATCTAGAAAATGAGGCGACCGCAATAGATTAAACAAGGGTCCCGTTCAGTTCTAAAATTCTGCGGTCTTATCACGAGGTAGGAAAATGAAAGTTAATTTTCCCATTTGAATCAAAAGTTGTTGTTAAAGACGACCCGTATGCCAAGTGACAGTAACATTGATTTAAACTCACAGACATTTTTCTGTCAAACTTCTGTCGAGGTTTTAATTGTACATTTAATCGTAGGTCACTCCTTATGCATTAGGGATATCTGTAAATTTAATGTGGTTTCAGAGTTTACTTTTATAATCTTTTCCAGTGAACACCTGGTTGTTTTAGGACTCAGAATTGGTCATGAGAGTTCATGTGGCCTTAGCAGACACATGCTCCCTGGGCCCTAAAAGGATGGTCACAACACAAGCAGCTGATGATGTGCGAGCTACGCCGATGTCCTGTCTAAAACGATTTTGTTCCCTTGCCCCCCTCAGCTCGGTGACCCCGCTATTTTCCCGGCTGTAATCGTGGAACATGTCCCTGGCGCCGACATTCTCAATGGTTACGCCGGGCTGGCCTGCGTCGAAGAGCCAAGCGACATGATCACTGAGAGCTCCCTGGATGTCGCCGAAGAAGAAATCATAGACGACGACGACGAGGACATCACCCTGACCGGTGAGTGTGCCTCCCGCGGGACCTTGCCTCCGCGGGGTGTCAGCCAGTGTCATAGCCCTGGGCCGTGGTACCCAAGTCCCTAAGTTGGTGTGGAATAACTGCCACCTGCAGAGGGTGGAGCCCTTCGAGCCAGAAAGTATGCTTAGGATATTTGAAACTCCTATGAGTATAGGGTGCAGTGGGGGTGCTATTCCCATCAGTTTTAGAAACGGGTGTGTGTGTGTGTGTGTGTGTGTGTGTGTGTGTGCGCGCGCACTTGTGTCGTGAAGCATTTTCATGCAGACATCCTGGCCAGGACGTGATGGAAGTATTTGAGAAAATCAGTTAATTGGAAGCCTTTGTTCAACTTCTCTATCTTGGAGCGATGTCTTGAGAAAGCAAAGGACCTCGTATCCCTCCTTAGTCTAGAGCGAGAGTTGGGGGGCAGTCCTGGGCTTTGGAGACACTAAGGGGAAGACAGAGAGGTGGGAAGGCAACTTCGTGAACCGCACTTGTGAGCCCTGGGCAGCACTGCAGGTGGTTTAGGTGAATTGCTGTTCATATTGATGGTTAATATTTTTAAGTCTGGTCATAGCAATGTGTTCGATTCTTTATCTTTTCACGTACATGTACTAAGATATGTAGAGATGAAACTTGGTAGCTTGAATTTCTTTGGAGTACACCTCGAGGGCAGTGAGTTGAGGACAGACGAACGCAGATGGGCGGTGTGTGGATAACGGTTGACGCTGAGAAGGGCTATGTGAGAATTAATTATACTCTGTTTCATAGTTTTGATTTCGTTGGACATTTTCAGTAATAAAACGATTGAACTGTTTATGGATTGGTGGCTTCTAGTAATGGCTGCAGCTGTCAGCTGTAATACCTGATGCCAGATGTTCAGGTTCATCAAAACACTTTCATTTTTATCATTGCTCTATCTCATATCAAGTTTGATATGAATTTTGAACTTATAAAATAAATGTATGTTGATAAAATGCCACTTGTATCTGTTTATATGTTAGAGGTCTACATAAGGTTTTATTTGGCAAGAACCTAATGCTATTTAAAAATTGGAAAACAATTTGACGATGAGCTCTTATCTATGTGGAGATTATTCATTCATTGCCAGCCTTTGAGGATATAATAGTGAAATTATAAAAAGAGGTGGTAGAAATTAGATTTCTGCAAATGGAAGGTAACCATGGTGACCATATTCATTAATAAATCTCCTCTTTTAAAAAATACTGTTAGGAGTCTCTTCTTTCACATTTACTCCTGTTTTTACAAGTCAAACCTAACTTTTAATTATTCATTGTAATTTCAGATTGCCTTTAAGGAGCTGTTTCCTCAATATCAGTGTTTTCTGTCCTTGGTATAAATCATAGACTTTAACGAGTTCCCAGGCTGTGACTAACCTATTATGAAGTTTAAAAATACGCGTATGAAAAGCTGTGGGTTTTATTACTGCCTACAAGACGTTTTTGTCATCTATTGAGTAGTGAAGGGCCAACATTTTCTCTATATTTTTAAAAGCTAGATGTACTTTTCTTTGCTTGTTTTCTTCCCTGTGTCATGAGACCCACCAATTTATTTTGCATTAACTGACCTAAGCACTGCGGCTGGAGGGAATAAACAGTTTTACAAATTTGACCATTAATATGAAACGCATTTAGCTGGCCTCACGTTTTTGAAATTTCAAAGAGTAGCATGATTTCTATCCATAGCCGTGGAATAATTTCTAGTGTATGTAACTTTAAAAGCAAGGTTCAGGACAGCACAAATAGTATAGTATGCTTGTTACCTTTTGTTTGAGATAGGCAAAAGAATATAAGTGATGTGTGTGTGTGTGTGTGTGTGTGCGCGTGTGTGTGTGTGTGTGTGTGCTTATATTTAAAAAATAGATAAACCAAAACTGATAAAAATGGTTCTTTACAAGGGAAAGGAGGGGACAGGGATGAACGCTAGAATTCTCTAAACGTACTTTGTTTTGTAGCTTTTACTTTGGAATTGTGTAAATGTTTAACAGAATTAAAAAAAAACAAAAGCAAATCCAGAAGAGGGAAAATTAGAAATCGCTAAACATTGAAGCACACTGAAACAAATGAACCCAGTTATTATGGAGTCGTTGGTATAACCATGCACAGAAGACTTGTTTATTAATTAAAGTGATTTTTAAGGCTCTACATTTCCCGATGAGATGTAGTCTAAGAAGCAAAAAGCACAAACAAAACTGCAAAGGAACTTAAACTATTTTCAGTCATTATATTCTTTGTAATAACATGGTTATTGTTATTTTAAAACTTTATGCGTGTGAGGGATAGTAGGGTAAAATCAATTAAATAATGAGTTGTAAGACACCAAGATTTATAGAGTTAAACAAGATAGGCAAATGTTAAATTGCAAAAGTTGAGTAGCTTCTATAACTAAATTCTTTATGAATTATGTAAGCCTAAAAATAAATTCTGTAATGCTAAATTTGAGTTGAAAATACTAATATGAACTCATGGTGTATCTTCTTTAAAAAACAAAGCCAAAATATTTTCTAGCCAAACATCGGGCAACTGGAACATATGTAAGAATAGTAACCACAATGGATCGAAGCATCTATAATGTTTAAATCCATGATCTCATAACAGTACTTACACACAGCTATTTTGAAAACTGACAGTTCAAGGTTAAGAGCAAACATTTATTTTCTCTTCCCTATATGAACGGTATCACTGACTAACTAGATTATTAGCGGAGAAGTTGCTCTTTATAGTAGTCTTCCAGCGAATAAATGAAAAAGGAAAGGTAAATCGAAGATTTGCATTCTGTGATCTCCAGCGAATTAATAGGAGTAGGGAGGTACTGAGCCTCAACAGTTACCACAAGAAGAGCATACAGGGCTCCTGAACCTTTTAATGGAAGGAAACATCATCACCCATGAAAAATAGCCTTCCCCAAAGAATTTGACCCAAATTTGATGGAGCCTCCAGAACTGACTGCCAATTTTGAGGAAATGTGGGAAGACGTGTAGCATTGCACAGTGGGAATGTACAATGAGCAAAATCCGGATGGTGGAAAATTATACAGGACAAACAGACTGATTTCTTCATTAAATGCAAAGAAAAGAGAGACAGACAGACAGATGGAGAAACAAAAAGATGCTTAAGAAACCTGTCAGTCAGTTGCAATTTTTGAGGGTCTTATTTGGATTCAGATTCAAGCAAAAAACTGTCCCCCCACTGCTATTTATGATATTTGAGGTGTTGGACACCTGAATGCTATTTGACATTAAGGGAATATTGTTTTGTTTTGTTTTGTTTTAATGTGTGGTAACGGTATTATGTTTGTTTTCAAAATACAGCTTCTAGAGAGACATTGTGAAATATTTACTACTGAAATAATTAGGATGTTTAGAATTTGCATCAAAATATTATGAAGGTGGAGGAATGCATAGAGATATAGAGAAGCCAAGACTATCCATGAATTGATAATGGTTGAAGATTGATGATGAATACATAGGAATTCATTATATTCTATGATTATCCATAGTCATATTATTATATGACTGTTTAATATTTTCCAAAATATTTTTTAGAAAATCAATCGATTTCCTAACTTTGGCCATCAAGAAAGCTTAGCAATAATGAACACTCCAACAGCAGTGGGCAGTCCTAATATACGAATTATGGTCTCTAAGTGGACTTTCTACTAAAGATACTAGGGTACCGGGAAGAAACTACTAATTTTGGGTTTGTTGCAGGAAATATCCAAGGATAGCCTGTAACATCTTATCATCCCAGAAGGCACGGAAGCTACCAGAAATTACTCAGATCATGTCTAAAAGACTCAGGAACCAGCTTTAGTTCCCAAAGATGGGACATTTAGAGAATTATGAGGAACTACAACCACAAAGAATTGAAGAATGGCGAATGTGTTAAAGTCTGTATTTACAGTGATACCCAAAAAGTAACTCCATGGTCACTTTTGGAAGATGCAAGGAAGCCCATTTATTCTAAAAAAAAAAAAAAAAAAAAAAAACCCAGTAAATAATAGAAAAAGAATTAAGCATTTAACTTGTCTTTATTGTATGAACCATGGCTCGTGATAACCAGATTAGGAAAGTTGATTAGGAAAGTTGTTCTTCATAGGAAATTTTTGCTAATGAATGCTGGAGGAATGATAGGATTAGGGTGACCATTCTGGATCTAGGCAACTATCGTTAATAACTGCTAACGCAGTTAGATGAAAGACTGGCAGAGAATTTTGTAATGGGGTAGATCAGGCTGACAGCACTTTAACTCGATTCTCGATCTTAGCAGTACCAAAAGAATGCTCTGAGGCTTCATAGTGTTACTTCCGGAGCCACATAGAATCACACTGTATTGCCTTTGATGCATTCTTACCAAAAAAAAAAAAAAAGAATGTGAATCTAATCAAGCTTTTAGATATGACTGTAGGTTTGCAGGAACTACATGGGAGGTAATCAGCAAAATCTAATCTAGAGTGTGGGACATTACTGGCAGATGACCCAATTTTTTCTATGATAAACAGCCAAAAGGGGTGGGAGGAGGAGAGAGAGAGGCAGTCCCTGTCACCAAATGTAATGCACAAACTTTGGATCCTGATTTGAACAAACCAACTTTAAAAAAAAAAAAAAAAAAACCTCAGACATTAAGTCTTGAGTCTGGGCCCTTGATACGTGGAGTTTATTATATGATTTTCTCTACTTTTGTTATACGTTTGAAACTTTTCATTTTGGAAAGTTTAACAAAGAAGTGGTTTGAATTTCTCCTTGTTGTCTGTTCTTAGTTGCTAGGCAACCAAATTGTCATCCATGATAATTCCATCATGGTCATCTACCCAGCAGACTTTAAAATGTTTTATAGAACTTAATATCTAAGAGTTACATAATGTTTAGAAGATGATAGTTAACTGTTGAGTTGTCTGTCCCTTATTTGCCTGATTTTTAAAAAATTTAATTTTGGTAAGATGTTTTTCTAACTTCATAGAATTTCAAAGCCCTGACAAGGAGTAATATGCCTTTTTAATATTAATTTTAAATTTGCCTTAACTTTACAAGATTTAAAATAAGAGGCTTAAGTTTTCAATAGGTTATATAGATCTCTATCTATATATATCTTTGTGTAATATAGATATAGATATTACATATTTTTTAAAATATACACTTAAAAATAACAATTTTATCACAAATATTGAGGGGGAAAATACAGCAAGTGAGTATAAGGTATTATGGATAATGAGTGTCACATTCAGTGACTTGAATTTATCCACACAAAAATAAATAGAGTACGTTTGTAGCTTTTTATGTAGTTTCTTGGTTCTGATCCTAGAGGTAAAGGGCTTAAAAGCCATCCAGGAATTCACTGTGCAACTGTTCGGGACACCTGTCTGCGATGCAGAGAAGTGTCAGATATCTATCATGTACTCAGATTAATTTGCATCTGTGTTTTAATATTCTTTAAGAACATTAAGAAAAAAAAAAAACATAGACAAAGGCCAGCCCATAGCAGGGGAATAAGTGTTCTTCAGTAGACACTAGTTAGTGACTATGACTAAAATTTTTTGGAGCCGGTGGCAGCTCACTCATTAGAGAGAAATGGAAGAAGAGTCGGAGATGAACAGAGACCCATGTTCATGCCTTTTATGAACTCAGAGTGTCGGAATCGGGAGTAGATTCAAAAGGAAACTACGCGGCATCAGCCAGTCATTGTACAGCCTGGAGCCCAGCATGGTTTCGTGGCACACCTGTCGCTCCCGAACCATTTCTAACCCAGTCCCATGCCCCTCTTCTTTATTCTTGAACATATAAGCATCGTTGGAGAAATGACTCGCGATATCCCTCCAGACTGTGAGCCGTTTTGCTTACGCTTCTACCTCCCAGCATCTTGCAGACCTTTTTTTTTTTTTTTTAGACTTTGGTTTTTAATAAAAACCTCACATCTTGAGGAGATTGTAATATTCAGTAAAGTAATATTCTGTATAGATTTTTATCTGTTGGTACAAAAATCAGTGTGTGAACCCAGGTGAGGTGTCCTGGTTCGGGAGATCAGGATCTCTGTGTTTCCGAGCCAGCAGATGACTGGTGGCTAATTCTGTCCTGTTCTTTCCGTGGGTTGTAGTCGAAGCTTCCTGTCATAATGGGGACGAAACGATTGAAACGATCGAGGCCGCCGAGGCCCTCCTCAATATGGATTCACCGGGCCCCATGCTGGACGAAAAGCGGATGAGTGAGTGCTTCTGGGTTCTGATCGTTCCTGTTTCTGTACTTTGCCCAGTTACTCTTGCCATCTCTCTCTGTTTGATGGTAAATGTCAAGAGACCAGAGATACGTTTTGTATTTTTTTAGTCTGAAGTACATTTTAAGGTATAGTACTAGCCTAGGCACCTTTGCTATAAAGTGTTCAGATAAATGAGACTTTTTTTTTTTTTAATTTGGGGAGTGAGGCCTTTAGAAACAAATAAGTAATTTAGTTGCCACATAGCAGATGAAGCAGAATTTCTTCCCTTAGCCTCACTGGTGAAAGTATTGAGGTATTTAGGGCCACAATGACTATTGTAATTTAGTGATCTCTATGGATATTCATCAGTGAATAGGCAAACATCGATTGAAAAGTTTTCTAACATTTCATGGCATAAACCTGGATCTGCTTTTAAATCCATGCTCTCCTTTGGGCTTTTCTGACAAGAAAATAGTTAAATTCATAAAGTGTCATTAATACTAAAGCAATTCAAGATGTTAATGGAATATTGTCTTTGCCTACTAGTGCATACAAATGAATAGCTAGTTCCTCTTTCCTAAAGCTTACAATTTAATTTTGAAGATAGTTCTTTATGTAAATAACTGTAAAAACCAAAAATAAAAGCCCTGAGAGGGATAACAGTGTTTTCTCGAAGGAGGGGGGCGCTCTAGCTGAGAACATCAGAGACGGGCTTTATGGAGGGAGTGCTTTGACCTGGGCTATCCACGAGAAACCAACTTTTCATGGTAGAGACAGATAAATATATATTCAAGGTAGAAGGAAAGGATTGAGCCAAAGACACAGACCTGTAAAAAGAGCGAAACGTTGTAGATAAATGGCCTCGGTAGAGCGAAAGCGTAAGCTTCATTTTGGGCGGGAGATGAGATTGGAAGGGTGGGTTCGTGGAACTTTTGAATGGCATGCTGTGGAGTTTGTATTGTTCTTATCCTTTGCCCCCTATAAACTATGGGAAGTTAGGTACGTTTCACTTTTCTTTCTAATTTCCATAGTCTAAAGTTTTTATGGAGAAGAATAATACAGCCAGGTCAGACTTAGGTGTCAGAGATAACCGTAGCAGCACTGTGAAGGATGGAGAAGAGAGGTGAGACAGGCTGGTGACAGGAAGTCGAGTAAGGGGGACCTTGAAATAATTCAGTCAAGGCTGGGCTGGCTTGAGAGCCCCGATTTAGGGCAGAGGAAACGAAAAGCAGGGACGAGATTTCAAGATTTTATTTCTACTTCAGTCTTCATCAAAACAGGAAATTACTTTATGAAATTATTTTGATTTAGAGTGCAAAGTTGATACTTAGTTTATTTTATTTCCATTAGACAATAACATTTTCAGTTCATCTGAAGATGACATTGTCGTTGCCCCGATCACTCACGTATCCGTCACATTAGACGGGATTCCTGAAGTGATGGAGACTCAGCAGGTTCAAGAGACGTACACACACTCACCAGGAGCCTCCTCACCAGAGCAGCCGAAGAGGAAGAAAGGTGAGTGGTGAAATCGTTTCGGACGAACGGTCAAGTCTTGATGCGGAATCGAAATGTAATTTTTATTAAAAGATATTTTTATACCAATTAAAACTCAACATAAGAAAAAAGCGAGAGTACGAAACATAAATTAAGGGGTATTTCTTCATAAATGATGCCTTAAAAAATTAGATTATTTATACATTTAAAATATTTGATCGTCTTACAGCAAAGGTATTTTCCAACTTTTTAAAGCCTCGATCTTTTATCTAAATAAACCCTCGTGTCCACACTCAGAAGGAGCTTGGGGGTAAGGGCAGGTCCCCTCCCATGGACATAGTTTGAAAACCACCAGCATAGATCCCAGTGTAAGACGCCAGTGGGGAAAATGATTTGCATATCAGCAGGTAAGAGGAAAATGTTAGAATGGGTGAAGGGAAGTTTTAACTTTTCACAAACTCAGACTGTACTTATATTTTAAAGTCTGACACTCGCCTTCTGACTCTACTCCAGCTTAATATTTTGAGTTTAACATCTTGGCTAATAGCGTCTCTACCAGCCACCTCGTAACCTCACTTCACGGGAAAGTAAGGAAAATTCTAAGAGCCAAAAATGAAGACGAAAATCCAAACAGTAAGAATGAGCTGACACTACAGCAGCTCCGAAGGGCCGAGAGGATATGGCTTGGGTTTTGTTTGTTTGTTTGTTTGTTTGTTTGCCTTTGTAGAGGCAGATGCTTAGGTCTTGATGCAGTGCAAGATCGGGAATGGGGCAGAGACCTCAGCGTGTAATTGGGATTCTTGAAAGGCTGTACCCTCCTGGGAGAAACAGTTTTCTCATTGGCATACACAGATGTCAAGGAAGTGTGGGTTCTTCGGGTGAGCTCTGAGTAGAGAAATTCTTCCTTTGCGAGTTCATAATCCGAGGCTTGCCTTAACCTAGGTTTATGATTAGATTTTAAACTGTCACTGTTTTGGGGGGAGTTTGCAGCCAAGTAGTTAACATAAAAGGAACCCCAGGCTAGCAATAGCTTAGGGACCCCAGGCAGAAATTCTTGTGAAATTGTTCTGGCAAATCTAACTTAAACCAGGCTGCACAAGGTTTCCTCTAGTAAAACCCTGTTGATGGTGACGTCACAATTCAGTATCGCAGAATAGTGACAGACGAGCTCCCCGAACGAGAAACGGCAGAAGCAGGAAAAACCCGAGGGTTAGTTCTCTAAGAAGTTCAAATCTACAGCCGTGCCACCCTGAACAAGCCCGATCCCGTCTGATCTTGGAGGCTAAGCAGGATCAGGCCTGGTTAGTACTTGGATGGGAGACCACCTAGGAAGACTGGGTGCTGTAGGCGTAAAAAATAAAATAAAAAATAAGGGATTGTAAGCTGACAAGGTCCTTGCAATCTGTGAGGTGTCAACCAAGAGTTGCCTCACCTAAAGAAGAAGAAGGAGGAGGAGGAGGAGGAGGAGGAGGAGGAGGAAGAAGAAGAAAAAGAAGAAGAAGAGGAGGAGGAAGAAGTTCACGTAACAGAATTATCAAGCAGAAACTTTCAATGAGTATGATCGCAATTAAAGCAAAAGAATTAAAAATAAACATGATCATAGAATGAGACGGTTGAGAATACCAGGTGCAGCTTTCACTTCTAGTCAAGATGGAGTAACGGAACCGGACTTGGCAACGATTTTTTGGACGTGACACAACAAGCACAAGCAATGAAAGCAAAAATTAATAAGCAGGACTCCATTAAAGTGAAAACTTTTTGCGCAGCAAAAGAAACAATTCAACAAAGTGAAAAGGCAGCCTATAGAACGGGAGGAAATATTCGCAAATCATGTATCTGATAACGGGTCAGTAGCCAGAATGTATAAGGAACTCATACAATTCAGTAGCAAAAAAAATAAAATAAAATAAAACAAAATAAACACTTGATTAAAAGATGGGCAGAGGACCTGAATAGGCATTTTTCTAAAGAAGACATACCAATGGCCCACAGGTACATGAAAAGATAACTTAGCATCACTAATCAGGAAAATGTGAATGCAAACCAAAATGAGATATCATCTCATACCTGTCAGAAAGGCAAGAGATGACAAAAAAGACAAGAGATAACAAGTGTTGAAGAGGATGTGGAGAAAAAGGAGCCCTCATACACTGCTGGTGGGCATGTAAATGGTACAGCCACTATGGAAAACAGTATGGAGGTTTCTCAGAAAATTAAGAATAGAGCTGCCATGTTACCCAGCAATCCCTCTTCTGCGTATATACCCCCCCAAATTGAAAATATAAGATACATGTACCCTTATGTTCATTGCAGCATTATTCACAATAAGGAAGTCATGGAAACAACCCAAGTATCCTTCAATGGATGTTTGAATAAAGAAGATGTGGTACATATATACAATGGAATACTACTCAGCCATAAAAAAATGACGAAATATTGCCATTTGTGACAACATGGATGTATCTGAGAGTATTATAGTAAATGAAATAAATCAGACGGAAAACTATATGATTTCACACATATGTGGGATATAAAATGGAAAGCAACAAGTGGACCAAATCAAGTGAACAAACAAACTCACGGACACAGGCAACAGTACGGTGGATACCAGAAGGGCGGGGTGATGAGGAGAGGAGGAAGAGGAGGAAGAGGGTAAAGTGGGTCGAATATATGACGATGGATAGAGACTAGACACTGGGTGGTGAGCACACAATGCAATGTACAGATGTATTATGGAATGGTATACCTGAAACTTATATAATGTTATTAACCAGTGATACCCAATAAACTTAATTGAAAAAAAGGTTTAAATAAATATGAAGGAAATACATGAATGGTTGGTTACCTGTGGATTGGGCAGGGTGGGGAAAAGTGAGATGTAAAGATTTCAAAGGGACACAAACTAGTTTTGTGGGTGAAGAATATGTTTATTATCCTGAATGAAGTTATGGTTTCACAGGTGCATATGTGTCAAAACTTACAAATTATAAACTTTAAACACATGCAGTTTATTGTAAATTGTACTGCCATAAGGCAGTTTTTAAAAAGTAGATAACTAACATCCTACTTAATGGTGAAAGACTGATATGATAAAGAACCAGATAGAGCACATAATATATGGGTTAAATGAGACACTGTTTAAAAATCATTGAACTGTAGTGTAGATCCGATGTAGAATAAAAGATATGAAAGAGTTAGAAATGTGAAGATTGAATGAGAAGATCTTCTTTAATCAAAACTCCAGGAGGAGAGAATATGCAGAGTAAGGAAGAGGTAATTTTCAAAGATAATGACCAAATATTTTCCAGAATGACATTAATTGTAGCATGGTGCCTCCTGAGTAGCATCATAACTAAAATAAGTTTAGGCCTCAAGTATAGAAAAAATGCAGAATACCAAAGACCTTCCCCCACCCCCCAGAAAGAGAAAATGAACAAACCAGGGAGAAACTACATTACTTGAAGAGAATTGATGATCAGATTAGCAGCTTAGAAACTCCAGAGAGAGGCTGAAAGGGTTGGATATCCTCAAAGTACTGACAAGAGATAGCCATCAATCAAAAATTCTATACCGAACTGCGCTATAACTCACATGAAGCCATGCACCCTGCCACCATGAATAGTAAGGAAAATGTTGGAGAGGATGAATTTTAGGTAGTGTCTGTCATGACCAAATCTCGTAGAGGAAGACAGTGGAATAAAGAACACGGTATCTATCAGAAAAAGCGGGTAAACAGAAAGCACAAAATGATATGGTAGGAGGGCTAGGAGCGAATGAATTCTTGGCCTCTGCTGCTAACACAGCCCGGAGGACCTGCCCCACGAAGGGGTCCTCTGCAGATGTCCTCAGCGGTGGAAGCTGGGACACCTGGCTGACTAGGTGTCACATCTGTACCTCTGGTAGTCCTGAGAGAGGCCCACAGAGAGTGATCCTTTTGACCCTCTTCTTTCTGACTCTTACTCACCCTGTTCCTATTCCGTGTGTCCAGGGCTGGGTTGTTGTTCCTAACCATGTGACTTTAGCTCTAGAATTCTGCTTTTCTGAATTACTGCCCCATATTAACCCAGAATTCACCCTTGTGATCTAGACCAGAGAGAGAGTCAGCCTCAAGAATGTTGGGGTAAGCGGTACTAACTAAAGTACCCAGTTACACTTCCTCTTCATTATTTCTCATACGCAGAATGGCAATCTGTTCACACCGCGTGATCAACTCTGCCCAAATCACAGGCAACATTGCCACCAACTCGTGGCTCTAGATAAGTGGCAAAAAGAAGATGACAACAAGGCCTTAGCATAGTTGGTGGACCCAGCCTAAGTCTGCACAAAATGTAGTTTAATACTTTTAATACTGTCAGAATGGACTTTTTGGAGATTGGATGATGGGCAACCATGAAGTCTGTTTGCTGTGAATTGAAAGAAATATAAAAAGATGAGATGTTTAAAAATCCATGGAAAAATAAAGATTTACAATGTGGTTCACCAAAATTTTGCCTCACTTATTTTTAATACCTCTAGAGTTTGGGGAATTTTCCAGTATGTGAGAATTAACTGTGCAGAGATGTATTTAGTAGAGAGAAAAGCTAAAAATCCACTTCTTTCCTAACTTAAAAAGCTTATATAACCAGCATTAGACAAACCTATATGGCTTATTATTTTTTTATTTCAAGTTTTATCAACATTAAGAATATGCCCCCTAATTTTAAAAAGCACTGTCGGTATTGTCACCTCAAAGATACGATGCAATGTTTTAAACTTAACCTCATTTTTATAAATGAGCCAAAGTTTCATTTTCAGAGTTTGTGTCCTAACCTACATTAATGTTAAATTTTTACCAAAGTTTTTTTTTTTTCTTTTAGTAAATAACACTTAAAGGAGACCAATATATGTGATCTGTGTTTAAAGTGTTTGGCACTTGAAATTTAGGATAAAGGACAAAGTAGTATTTATTAACAGCTAAATTGTCCATTCTCTCACACCTTCGAGGGCAGATATTTATGTAGAGCTGTTCTGATTTCAGGGAGAAAAACTAAACCACCACGACCAGATTCCCCAGCCACTACACCGAACATATCTGTGAAAAAGAAAAGCAAAGATGGAAAAGGTAAGTACTGTTCTCATTTCCCTGTCATACTTACGGATCAAATGACATTCAGATGGCTTTAAAACGCCTGCACGTTGTCAGCAGAAACCACCAGCTTTCCTGGCATATTGAAATGGATTTTACTGCTGTCACATGCTTATAAGATGACACTGCCACTTGGAAGGGTTCCTCCAGGTCAGGTTTTTACTGTGTAGACATTTTATTACATTTTATTGGAGTTCTAGCATTTTAATAACAACTGCTGCCGAAATTTGAAGAAAATTGTTATAGCTAATCCACTCAGTCTGATATAAAGAGAACAACTTTTGAAAGGTTTTATGCAAATCTTTTTCACTCTTTTCTTCTATGTGATGGTCCTTGAAGAGCCAGAAAAAAAAATCATCTCAAAGTGCTTTCTCCCTCTGTCATCACGAATGTAATTGGCAACATTGCTCTGTTGAGATATGTTATATGGGACTAATAAAAAGATCTGTATTAAGCCCTAAAAATTATGACCATTATATTACCAATACTATCTGCGTTGTATAATGTTTTTGTGTAATTATAGGTGGAACTTAGAAGACTTTCGGTTGTCTTTAATTATGCTGTTACAAATGAAATTTCGATCAGTTAAAAAAATTATTTTTGTTTCAGGAAACACAATTTATCTTTGGGAGTTTTTACTGGCACTGCTCCAGGACAAAGCTACGTGTCCTAAGTATATCAAATGGACTCAGCGAGAAAAAGGCATTTTTAAGCTGGTAGATTCTAAAGCAGTGTCCCGGTTGTGGGGGAAGCACAAAAACAAACCGGATATGAACTACGAGACCATGGGAAGAGCTCTCAGGTACATGAAGTTTTATAGTTCATTGCGTTAAGAATATCATTTCTGAAATACTAAAAAAATTAGATAAATTCTAGAAAGGTAAGAAATTTAACACGGTGAATTTTATGTACTAACGTGCTAAAACCACACTACTTACAGACATCAGTATGCATTTAAATTGAAATCGGATTTCAATCAGGGAAATTGTTTGCCTTTCCAAGAAAGGCGTTCATGCAGACAACAGGTATTTTATTTATCAAAAGGTCAGAAAATGTTAGGCCCTGGTCATATACTATATGTTGACCACAGCGTTCATATGTTTTGAACCATTCAACTTAAATTCAGCACAGATACAAATAATGGTGATGCAGGTGCTTAGTAAGAGGGTGCATTTTTAAACATGAATCTCAGGTATGACATGTAATATGTTATGGTAGAATAAATGAATGCTTTGAGGAGTATATTAGACATTGTGAAAATTTTCAACTAGGGTATAATTTTATTTTATTTTTTATAACATTTATTGAACAGGTAGTGATAGGTAATGTCACTTGTATTTATATGCCTTTCTGAAGTGTTGACATTTCAGTTGAATGACAACATATCATTCTGGATTTTAAACTTACTTTTAGTGTGTTTTTCTGTGATCGTGTCATTTATTTTTCAAGAAATGCATGTATTTGAGAAAGATTTATTAGAATAGCAGTGATGTGATAACTGGATAACCTTTTTAAACCAGAAGTACATATTTAGTTTACAGTTTATTTTTAAACTTACACTTTTTGGTAATTTAATTAAAATTATTGACAAAATTTGAATCATTCCTACTCGTACATCATTAAATTTTATACAGAAAACTGAATTAGATTTACAGAATCCAAGAATTAAACTAGCGGGAGCATTATATGAAGCTATGAAAGGGAAGGAATTTCTCGAGGCTGGTACTAGATTTGATTATTCTGGCAAGCTGGAAGGGTCGAGAGAGGAAGGAAGAAAAGTGAAGGCTAGAATAATCCGTATACTTTATCAACAACCCCTTAATTAAAATCGGTTTCAGATTTAGTTGATAATAAGGACTTTTCTCTATCTGTAGGTAAAAAATGGTTTGTACCTATATTTAGAATAAAGTGTTTTTATACTATCTTATATAAAACAACTACCCTTCATGTAGAAATTTTTTTTTATCCCTTGTTTCCAACTTTAACCTTTAGGATTAGGGACTTTTCACTGTGGTGAATATAATTTATGTTTAATTGAATGAAATATTGATGGAATTGTCTGCTGTGCGTAGGTACTATTACCAGAGGGGTATTCTGGCAAAAGTAGAAGGCCAGCGCTTGGTGTACCAGTTCAAGGAGATGCCGAAGGATCTCATTTACATCGATGACGAGGATCCAGGTTCCAGCCTAGAGTCTTCCGACCCGTCCCTGTCGGCCACAACCACCTCGAGTCGGAACCCAGCGAGCCGGTCGAGAGTGTCTTCGAGTCCAGGGATAAAAGGAGGAGCCACTACAGTTCTGAAACCAGGGAGTGCTAAAGCTACGAAGTCCAGAGATCCTGTAGAAGCGGCACAGCCATCAGAAGTGCTGAGGCCAGTGCAGGCCACGCAGTCCCCGTACCCCACCCAGCTCTTCCGGACTGTACACGTGGTGCAGCCCATGCAGGCCGTCCCAGAAGGGGAGGCGGCCATCATCAGCTGCGTGCAAGACGAAACATTAAATTCTCCCCTTCAGAGCATTAGGTGAGACACCTCAAGGTACCGATGTGTAGTATTCTGTGATGTTCCTGACCCAGAGCCATTATTTGTTCAGTGAGTCAGGATTTAGAGTGAAAATAAGATCGATAACAGATGCCAAGCTAGAACCCTTGGTCCACAGATCATTTCGGCAGCAACGTGTATCATATCGGACCTCTGATTGTGTCAATGATTCTTTTATTTTTAAATTTGGGCACAACTTGATGTTATTCTATTGGTTTAAGTCTAGTCCATTACACCCTTTTATAATTGGATTGATCCACACGAGAAGGGCGCCACATCTAAGAAAACCCAGAGAAGGGTTTTAGATCTTTTTTCAAACAGAGGCAGAAGATGTAAAAATTCAACATCATTCCTTGGGACGATACTATTATGGAATAGTTCCAAAGTTCAAACAGGTAGGGAGGGCAAAAATTTAAGGTCCTTTTTCATGTTTTTAGAGTGGCAGAAGTTAGCAGAATAGTTTTTTTTTTTTTTTTTTGGCTTAATCAAAGCAAATTTGCCTCATCGCCCCAGGAAAGATATGAAACAACAGATTGACCAAGAAACCACTTACTATCTGTGGTTTGGCTGATTTAGAGTGGGAAAAGCGAGGGAGGTGAAGAAAAGTAGACAGAAGTTTGTAGTTTGCCCCTTTCCTGATTATACTGTCACGAATTTCCAGAACATGAATATAATAATCAGACGTAGGAGCGCTTTCAAATCCAGTAAAAAGGATCCTTTGACTATTTTCATTGGCCAACTTGAGTCTTAACATTTGTATATTCCAGAATATTAACGCTAGGTTTTTGTTCCATTGATCTTGAAGTCAGTAAACGTTCCCTAGAATCAAAATAGCCTTAGATGATGCAGTCCTTTTTGTATGGTCCATAGAAAGCTTTGACTTTGTGGAAATTGAGTTCTCTTAAATCTTAATTGACTTGCAAGGAATTTAAAGATCGCTTTCCCACTCCCCGCCCCATTTTATTTGGACAGGAATGATACATCTTTCACTGACATTAAAGAAGTACTTATTTAGCTCTCTGTTTCCTTCCGATTCTGTTGGCTCCATGTGACGACTGAGTGGTTGGAAGCGTGTGGGTCCTACCACTTGTGTCTAGGCTCTTTGTCACCTTGTATGTATTTATGTTGATAGGAAACATGCAATGGCCACAACTAATCACTGGGACCCATTTCTTGGAGTGATTCTGTGTTTTTTTGGCATCTGCAATGAGAATAAAACCAACCAAACAGAACTACCTGCCTCTAGCTCTGAAAGGATTTTAAATTGCAATATTGTAATGGATTCTTAATTACCCTCAATGTCAATTTCTGAATAAGATTCAGTGCCAAGAAGGAAGATATTGTAATTATTTTTGGTGTACCTTTCAGAATTTTCACTTCCAAGAGCACTCTGTGACTGTGCCCATTTTGCTTCTAAAATTTTTACTCCTCAGTTCAACCTGCAGATCACCACTACCCAGAGCTTGTTGCGTTGCTGGCTTGCAGCTTCTGTTAGATCTGTGTTGCGCAGTGTTCCAATTGCTGTAGCCTCGCTGCTAGCTCTCACTCTCTGGTCATAATTCTTTCTTTGCTCTCCAGCTAAAGCTGACTGCTCGCCTTTACCTCTGTTACATAAACCAGGTATTACAGTTTACTTTAATGCCTGCCTCCTATATATTTAAATCCGTAGGAGCCAGATTTTATTTACTGTACTTTTCCTAGCACTTCACATAGTATCTGGCATGTGACACTTCTTCATGTTTATGGAATTTACTTGGAGGCAGTGTGCATACTCATTCTTTTATCTCCTCTTAGGGCAGTGAGTTCTCTAAGTGGACTACTTAAAGAATGAAGAAATACAAAAACTTAATTTTTCAAATGTTAAAACATACCTTCTTGGAGAAATCATTCTGTATGTATATGTATGTATGTATACAAATACGTTCTAAATCATTCCCTTGACTTTTAAAACAATTCTTCTCTATTTGGTTGTATCTTTTATTTCCCACCCAAAAATCCTACTTATTTTAAAGCAGTTTAAACTTTAATTGAATGCATTTTATTCCCTGAAATAGCAACACTTTGAAGGCTGACAGCTGCTGAATAGAATGGCTCAGGTTTTGCTATTATCTTGTTTCTTTCATTATGTAGAAAGGACAACAGTTAAATAAGTTTCAAGCAAATTGTGCATAACTGTGAAATTTTAACACATTATCAGATTAGTGATTTCTTTTTTTAATATGCATTTTAATGACCCCAACCATTTATTATGAAAAATTTCAAAATATGGAAAACAGTATACTTATTTACCATACACCTAGATTTTGAATTGATAACTTTTTGCCTTGTTTTCTCTCTGTTTATATGCTTTTTCTGTTTGGCTGTTTCTCAAATAAGTTGACATCATTATGACATTTCATCCGTAAATATTTCAACCTACAACTCAAGAATAGAGACATTATCCTAAATAACAATATTATCACTTCTAAGAAAATTAACAATAGTTTGGCTACATTTTTTTTTATTTTAGAACTACTTATTAATAGATTTTAGAACTACTTATTAATAAAGTCAAAGACCTTTGAAAGATGTTTCTTCTGTAGTTGAGAAGGTGGAATATATGACTTAAAATTAGGCTAATTATTAAATTGATGTAACAGCAAGAGCTGACCCTTTAGAAACACTCTATATTTCATACACTTTACCTGTGTTAATGTATAGACTCCTCACCGCTCAATGAGGTGTAGGTAATACTATTCCTATTTTACAGATGAGGAAACCGAGGCAAGGAGAGGCCAAGGAGCCTGGCCACATCTAGTAAGTGGTGGAGACAGTGTTTTAATGCAGTTTAGTCCAAAGCAGTGAGCTTAATGATTTGCCATACTGCCTGTTGATTCACATAAATTGCATGAATTATCAGTTATTTACAATGAAGTAGCAACATGTTTTTTCCTTTCCTCAATTTCTTTAATTTGCTCATTTCTTTTCCTCTCACATAATTGCATGCATCTATGTTGAAATTGATTAAGCTTTTCTTAATTGATTTGTGGTATATGTGCTCTGTTTTCACAAATGTTAATTTTGACTCTGGCTTCATGTTATTCAAAGACACAACAACAAAAAATAAACTGCTAGTAAAATATTTTCCTAAAATTGGACCTTGGTGAAGTTGGAAGTCCATATGCCTACCTAGCATAACTTATTTCTCTGTAATATTTATTCAAGCACTAATAGTTTCTCTTAGGGTTTTTAAAAAATAAATTAGCTTCCAAAAGTGCATAATGTGGTGGTCACCTTAAACGCAGTGTAGACATGGCCTTTCACCCGTCCAGCCTTGTGAATTATGAGATGAGACACTGACTTATATTAAGTAACTATTCTGAGTCTGTTTATTTACAAAAATAAAGATAATACTTAACGTGACAGGTGGTTATAACAGTTAAAAGACACTTTCTGACATCTCAGTAGATACTCAGCAGAAGCTCAATGGTACACAGTCATGTACCACTTAACGGCATTTGGGAGCTGAATCTCCTGTGAGACATGGAACGCTATGTGGTTCAGAAGGATGTTTTACCCCTGATGGGAGCAACCTCTGTGGGGCTTGGCAATAGATACCGCCTCCCCCCCAGCACCTCAACCCAGAGTGCACACACAGATTATGTCCCCATCAGCTGGCCACTGACCCGTTTCCGTAGGGAGGAGCCTGTCCCCCAGCTCTCCATTCTTGGGGTGCAGGACAGCACTCCCCGATCCAGCCTGATGGACGTCAGCGTGCACTGCTCTAAATTCTCTGGGGTCCTAAGACCCTGTACGAGGGCTCGTCTGCAGGAGCCACCTCAGCAAGTGTGAGGTGCCACTGCCACTCGAGCGAAAGCTTTCTGTGGTGGTGTGGGGCCAGCTCGTCCCTGTACTTTGGAGCTATTTTCAGGTCGTAATGGTGTAAAGAGCAGATGGGTTTCATTTCTTCCGTCAGTTCGACGCCAGAGAGCCCTTTGTGCCCGATAGTCAGCGGGACCAAAAACAAATGTCCAAAGTCAGAATACGGAGTCCCGGGCCTACACCCCTTCTCTACTAAACGCCACCTTCTTTTGTCATGGATACCCGCAAAGCTTCTTAGGTAACTGACCGCCGCTCCAGCAGGCCCTAGCCAGAACCACACCGCCATGAGGAGCCCGTGCCCCTTCGTCTCTCTGCCTCAATTTCTTATTCCTGCTGATGGTCAGGCCACCCTTCCCTCCCTCCTGACCGTCACCGTTACGGGCATCTAGGCCTGTCCCAGCTAGCTTCTCCCCAGTGTTTCCAGTCCGTCCAGCTCACGCCCCCATCCACGGAGCGGTGTTGACAGCTTCAATGTCCTGTTTCTGACCGTGTTGGAAAGAAGTAGGGGCAGGGCTTGTGGGACGGGGTCGACAGCCTGCCGTCGCGGGCAGTGTGTCCTGGACTTTACACCCACTCTCCCTCACTCGCTGACTCACGCAGAGCAACTTTCACAGTCATCTCTGTTCACAGTCAGCCCCCTACACTGCTATGCCCCTCTTTATCTTTATATTGTGTTTTATCTTCTCTACGTTTAGATCCGCAGATACTTATGATCACTGTACTACCGTTGCCTACCGTTTCGTTACAGTAACGTGCTGTGCAGGTTTTAGCCCACGAGCAACAGGTGCAGCGTAGAGCCTAGGCGTGCAGCGCCCAGAGCACCTAGGTTGGTAAACGCACCATGTCTGCACGACAACGAAATCTCATCTCTCGGAAAGGATCTCAGAATGGATCCCTGTCGTGACGCAATGCAGGGCTATACTGTATATCTTTCAGCAAGTTTGAGGAATTCTAAGTTATAAAAAGCTTAGGAAATTTTTAAAAAGTAAACTATACTATAACCTTTTTGGTATAATAGAGTTTAACCAGGCACAACAGACAGCTTAATTATTAAGAAAAAAAAATATTTATATTCTTGAGGTTGCGAAAAGGCTGCATAATATTTTTATCTTTCAATCGGAGTTTTTATTAGTGACAATTGTTTTAGCATTTACCTAAATAAACCACACATATTTACGCTGTAGATAACTGTAGATGCGTGTACATATTTCCTAGGAGATGGCAGGCAGGCGTTTCAATGAGGGGCATTGTTTCCTAATTTTATCAAAAGTCTAGTGGTAGCACTGATTGGCAATTTAGAAAGTTTCCAAGTACATTATTGCTTGTGAAATAAGCAAGTGAAAGAGGAGGAGGAGAAGTGTATATTAAAGAGTTACAGCTGTCCATAGTTGAAAGATGTAATAGTACGTATTCATTTTTAGCTGGTTATTCAGGTCTTAGGAAGTGACGGTATGTAGAAAGAGTTAAGTATATGAGTTCTATAGTCAGGTGACGTCTTATCTAACTGGTCACTTTTGTTCAACCTCTTTGTGCATTCATTTTTTCATATGTAAAATGGGGATAATAGTACTAATAGGGTGGCAAGGCTGTGCATCTTTACAGATACAGTCTGTGTGCTTACCATATGCCAAGTGCTGTTTTATCTGTAAGTACATGTACATGAACTCTTGACACAGGAAGCCCTTGGATCTTTTTTATTCGAACAGTGGTATCTGGCTACAGGGTTAGGTACCCTACACAGGTGCAGATGCCAGCCAAGATATCCTGATGAAGGTGGGCAGAGGGAGAAGAGAGGCATAGTGTATTTTGGAAACGCCTCTTGGCTCCCAAAGTTATTCTGTGTCCTGACTCATCCTTGCCTGCCCAGTAATATTAGTATTTCTGGCCTTTATCCCTCTCCACACCCTGCCCGCCTAGTAATCTTCAGTACCTGCTTTATATTCATTCTCCTCTTGCTCTTTCCTTCCCAAGAGCTGCTGACATCCTGCTGTAGATAGATCCTGACAGTGGTGACTTTGGTGGCAGTCCGAACTTGGGAGTCCGTGCCCCGCGTGAATGCGTGCGCTTTAAGCCCCCCGTGTCTCTCTACTTCCTCTGCACTTTTCCCGAGTTGCACTAAGTCCTTTTTTCATCTTTCCACCGCCCCCATTTGTTTTCTCCAGAATCTCATTTCTCACATACGTGGCAGGCCACCCTTCCCAAAATTTACCTGGGGATAATTAAGATTTGGTTTATGGGGACTAATCTAACTGTAAGCCATTTGAAGTAGCAGTCATCTTCCGTGAAATAGCGTTACAGAATTCAAAGGAAACATACTTGAGGTCCAGATATTGGCTTTTGTCTTATATGAACAATGGTCGTAACTAATAAATTTCACAGCTGTGAACTCTTGAAATGAGATGGGACTCATGTTATCATTTGTTGCCCCTCTTTCTTTAATAAATGGGATTAACAGCTTTTCATAAACTGGATTTTGTGTTACAGGATTTTATGTTAAGCTGGAGCTTTGACTAAATTTTGTGAAAATTATTTGAGCTCAGAAAACTGCTAAAACATGCCTTTTTTTTTTTTTTTTTTTTTTTTTTTGCCAAAACTTGGCTCTATTTTTTGCTCTCTGCCAGCCTAAGGAACCCTCACAAGTTCATTACATTCGGAACCGTGAACTATTATAGTTCTTCTGATAATTCTGTCACACATGAATTTAAGGCTGAGACATTTTTTTATTTTAGTTGAGCATTTTTCCTCCCTAGATGTGGGAGAACTGGTCGAAAACAAATATATGCAGTTTGGTAATTGTGGATGAGCATGTCGATGACGTTATTTTTCAGATATTAAAATAATGAGAGTAAATTCAGTACATCTGTTTTGAAATTACTAATTTTCTTTCAGGCAGCTCATAGGTGACTTCCTTTGCAAACATGTCCATATATCTTCCTCCTTCCCCAGCAAAGCGGCTCCTCTGTCTGTGTTAGTGTGGGACTCTGTGCAGACTCGTGTAATTACTGGGACTCGGCATTAGAAATCACGTAACTCGCGTTCTGTCGGAATGACCCGGCAGATGTTAAAGTTAAGTGATGTCGCATACGTTCATTTTCTCCTTTTAATTTCATCGTCTCCCTAGGACCATCCAGGCCCCCACCCAGGTCCCAGTGGTCGTGTCTCCCGGGAATCAGCATCTGCATACGGTCACACTCCAGACGGTGCCCATCACCACGGTCATCACCAGCACGGACCCCTCCTCGGCGGCCGGGTCTCAGAAGTTCATCTTGCAAGCCATTCCGTCCTCACAGCCCATGACAGTACTGAAGGAGAATGTCGTGTTACAGTCCCCGAAGCCGGGCTCCCCGCCCTCGATCGTCCTGAGCCCGGCCCACGTCCAGCAGGTTCTCACCAGCAACGTCCAGCCCATCTGCAACGGCGCCGTGAGTGTGGCCTCGTCTCCATCCTTCACGGCCCCCACCCCCGTGGTGACCCTGTCTTCTCGCCACTCACAACTGGTGGCCCACCCGCCCGGCACGGTAATCACTTCAGTCATCAGAGCTCAAGAACCAAAAACTCTTCAACAGGACGCCGAGAAGGAGGGCGAAGACGCTTCGAAAGAAGACACCGAGAAGACGGAGCAGCAGCCAGCGCCCTACGTGATGGTGGTTTCCGATTCCAACGGCTTCGCCTCTCAGGTGGCCGTGAAACAGGAGGACCTGCTGGAGCCCAGCTCGTTTTGATTCGCACACCAAAGGAATTATGGGTGATTGCTTTTTTTTTTAATGGAACACTTCCGATCGTATTCAACCTATCTGATTCTAAGACGCATTCTAGAGATGTTCCTAATTTTGTAGTGAATTGTCAAAAATAATCGGGTCAAGTTTGACTTTGTTAGCTGAGGGAGGAAAACCAAAGCGTTTCTCTTTGTTCTCCAAGTGTTTTTCTGAAATTCAGTTGTGAAGGAACAGGCCTTTTTATACTATGAAGACATTCTTTTGAGATTTTTTTTTTTTTCCAGTCGCTATCTCATAACCGTTTTTAAAGTTTCTTTTTTTAATTTTACGTCGTATCCTCTTCTCTGATTCTTTTGTACATATGATACCGAAATAGAAGACAACAGGAAATTTATATAGGGACTATCTTCATTCCACTCATATAAGTTAAGTCTTGACTCTTCCAAGTGCAAGACACGTATTTTATACTTTGCTGAAATTATGAGTTCGCTAGATTGACTTTTAGTTGGTTGCACTGTACGATAAACTATGAACATATAAAATGAAACATGAACCATTGAAATGTGCCCGTGGAATGGCCGATCCTGCTTCAGGAGCAGGAAGTTCTAAGAGCATCAGCCTGAGAGTGGCTCTCCTGCTCCCTAGTGTCACTGTGGGCCACTCCCTCCACCTTTCGGGCCTCAGTTCTCCTAAAAGGAAGGGATGCATTGGATGAGACTCAATCATATTCAGTTTCCCTTCTGGTTCTCAATTTGATGATCCTAACTCCCCTATTTTAAAATTGTGTCAATGAAAACATTCTCAGCTTCCTCCCTGAGGTCACACGTAGCTAAATTATTGCAGAAAAATTCATGGCCCTATAGAATCTATTCTTCTGTTATCTGTAAGATCTGCTATGAGCCTGAATTCTCCCTCAACTTCATTCATTTACTCTGTAGGCCCCGGTGCACTGTGGTTCATGAGTCACCTTTCGTTGCTGAGTGCTAAATGACACACACACTGCTATTCTGAGGGTCAAGGCTCTTTCTTGAAGGCCCAGAAAGCAACCAAGCCCTGGGCTCATCTGAGTAGTCGGTTGCTATAAAAGCATAATGGCTTTATATTTTGAATTTTTTTTATTGGGAGTGGGGGGATTGCATACAAAGATAATATACATATATATCCAAGTTTCTGAAATGGGATAGTTTTTAGATTACTCTTTCAATTGTAAATAATGTACATTTAATTTCACAAGAAAAATTGTTTTCCGCAAATTTTCTAGTATAGCAAAGAGAAATTTTTGTAGATGGAAAAAAAAATCATGTTTAGAGGTCTAATGTTATATGTTTTCATATTACAGAGGGAATTTGTATTTAAACAAAAATTTAAATTTTGGAATCCTCTAAGCATTTTTTGTATCTTTAATTGGTTTATTATTAAATAAATCATGTAAAAATTCTCGGTGTTTGTGTTTTCAAGCAAACGTTTCTTAAGAACAAGTGTACGGAAAATATTGCTGGTATTTACAGTGTTATTAAACGTTTAGGCAACAAACTTCATTAGTCTGGTGAGAACCGCACGAATTTTCTAATTAAAAATTAGATCAGCTAATTGGTTAATCGACTACAATAATAGAAACAGATCATATAAGGAAGTTAAAATCCCAGTCCGATACCCTTATATCCAGAAGTAACTTCTACTTACTCATTTCCCCATGTCAGTTAATATTCTTTTAAAATACTAAAAGTGAAAAGCAATCGAGAGTTTAAAGGAAGGGTTATAAGAGGTTATCAAATGCTGAAGAGGTGAAGGGAGAATGGAAACTTGGCAATATGGAAATTTATTACGATATAGTGACTTTCTCAGCAGTCATTTCAGGGTAATGGCAAATGCAATCCTACGGGGGGAGTTGGCATAAAGAATAAGGAAAGTGAGGAAAGGTTAATAGGTTAAGGACAGTGACAGTAACATCATGGGTGTTTGTCCTTAATAAATAAATAGATACTGACCATGGCTGTGCCACCCTGAACAAGCGCGATCCCATCTGATCTCGGAAGCTAAGCAGGGTCGGGCCTGGTTAGTACTTGGATGAGAGACCACCTAGGAAGACCAGGTGCTGTAGTTATCAAAAATAAAATAAAAAATAAGGGATGGTAAGCTGATGAGGTCCTTGCAATCTGTGAGGTCAACCAAGGGGTGCCTCGCCTAATAAACCCTACTTCCGATGCCCAGTTATCTGTCAGTTTGGGTTTTTAGTCAGTGGCAATAGAGATGGATTCTGGCTTTTGGCATAAAAGATTTTATTAGAAGACTTAACAGCTCACAGAATAGACAAAAGGACTAGAAAATCAGGGTCAATCTGAGTCGCATAGCTAGGGCAAATTGCAAAACTGTACCACACAACTGGTCCTGTGAGGAAATGACAGCCACCAACCACTGTCTCTACGGCTGCAGGAACTTTGTTTTGGTATAGGTGCTGCTTCATGTAGACACAATGAACTAAGATTCTTTCCTGATTGTGTCAACTAACTACTAGTGTATGTGATTGGCTGCCTGAAGTCACCCATCCGGGCCTCTAACTCCAAAGGAAGTTGAGCATGCAAGTTCAGCTTCTCTAGAGGAAGCTGCCTCTGGGAACTATGATTTAGGGAATCCCCCAACATAGAAGGGGGCTTAGATTCTGAGCCCTCGGAAGGGCAAATCTCGATTTTGTGGGGTCTGAAATTTACACAATTTGGTGGTGGGGGTGGGTGAGGAGGATTTATTTAGAAAAAACATGCAAAATTAGAATACCAAATTATATGAGAGAGTTTAAAGGGGCTTAAGCAAATGATATCCCTAAAACTATAATTCCCAACGCTTGGTCTTCTTTCTACCTTCCAGACCGCTGTGTTTGCTGTCACTCTGCTTGGCACAGTTTATCTCATTTGGCTAACTCCTACCTGTAATCCAGGCCTCATCTTAGACATAATTTCCTGGAGAGGTTTCCCTAAGTTCTTAAAACTTCTCACTGCTGTCATAGAAACCCTTCATTTCTCCTATTTGGGCACACGTGACACTATAATTGCCTGCTGATCCATGTGATTGCAACACTACATTCTGAAGAGACATTCAGATTCTAAAGAGTCATTTCAGTACCTTCAGCCCCAAACATAGTATCTGTGCATAACAGGTACTCAGTAGTTATTAGTAACTACATATTCTCTTTGCCTGTTCATGCCCGTGTACTCATGTTGCTAACCATCTGTATTCTGATGATCATCAGTTCCTTTATATGGTTTCACACTTGTTTAAAAATTGGAGCTATAATTGTCATAATAAACTGCACATATTTAGAGTAGAAACTCATGAAGTCATCACCATAAGCAAACAGCAAACCGACTCATGTTTGGTGAACGGTACCCTGCGTTTCTTTGTGTCCCTTTGTAACTCCTCCCTTTTTGCTGTTCCTCCCTGCTCTTGGCCCATTCCATCCTCCAGCCAACAACTGATCTGCTTTCTGTCACTGTAGATGATATTAGTTTGCGTTTTCTAGGATTTTATGTATTATTTTTTGTCTGGCTTCTTTCACTTATCATAATTATTTTTCAGATTCAACCATATTGTAGTGTGTTTCAAATAGCTTATTCCTTTTATTGCTGAGTACTATTGCATTACAATATATACTACAGTTTCTTTATTCACCTGTTGATGACATTTGGGTTGTTTCTAGTTTTCAGCTATTACCATTAAAGCTGTTGCGAATATTTCTCTTCAGGTCTTTATGTGGACATGTATTTTCCTATCTCATGGTCTGGCTGGATTATACAATGTTTGTATCATTTTACATTCCCACCAGCAGTGTGTGAGTCTCCCAGTTGCTCTGTATCCTCTCCAACATGGTCAGTCTCTTATATTTTAGCCATTTTAATGGGTGTGTGCTGGTATTCCATTGTGGTTTTAATCTGCATTTCCCTAATGACTAATGATTATTTGTTATCCAGATATCTATTTTGATGAAGTGATTGTTAAAAATATGTTGCTCATTTCCAAATTCTGTTGTTCTCTTCTTATTAAGTTCTGAGAATTCTATTTTTCTGGATACAAGCTTATCATCAGATACGTGATTTGCAAATATTTCCAAAGTGCAGAAACTTTTTAATTTTGGTAAAGTCTAATTTATTAATTTATTTTATGGATTATAAAAGAAGACATGGCTTTTGATGTCATGTCTGAGAAATCTTTGCTTAATCTGAGGTCACAAAGATTTTCTTCTAGAAATTATATAGTTTTCAGTTTTACGTTTAAGTCCATGGTTCATTTTGAGTTAATTTTTGTAAGTGGTGCAAGGTATGTATTGAAGTTCACTTTCTTGCTTTTCTATAAATCCAATTTGCTGAAGAGACTCTTTTTTTTTTTTTCCATTGAAAAGTCTGAAAAGACTATCTTTTTCAACTATCCTTTCTGTCCTGAATTACCTTTGAACTTTTGTTGAAAATCAGTTGTCTATATATGTAAGGGTCTATTTATGGACTCTTCCGTTCTATTGATTTGCCTATCGTCATGCCAATACATGATGATAGGTATTGAAATTAGTGTTAGTTCTCCAACTTTGTTATTTTTTGAAGTTGATTTGGCTATTATAAGGCTTTTGCCTTTCCATTTGAATTTCAGAATCAGTTTGTCAACTACTGAAATGGAAAAAACCTTTGCCTTTTGAACCTGCAGACTAATTAGGGAAGAACCAACATTTTAACAATATGAGTCTTCTGACTCATGAACATAGAGTACCTCTCCATCCATTTAGGTGTTCTTTAATTTCTTTCAGTAATGTTTTGTACTTCTCATTGTCTACATTTGGCACATGTTGTGTCAGATCTTTCAGTATTGTTGATGCTATTGTCATTTTTTTTTTTAAATTTCAAATTCTGATTGTTTTAAATATTTTTCTCTCTTTTATTGAAGCATAAAGTGAACAAATCTTAAGTGTACAACTGGACACCATTTTACATCTGAAACATTGGTGTAATTACCACCTAGGTCAAAGGTATGTAATTTCTCCTGCTTCCCAGAAGGTTCCCTCCCGGCCCTTTGTTATCAGGACAAAAAAATGTGGTTTGTCTGCCTGCATGCACCTCAGCCAAAGAAGAGATACAGGAAGATGTTACAGCAAAGAAAGTAAGGTTTATTAGAGAGTTGCAAGTCCTGGAGATACAGGCAAGATGTCGCTCAAAGGCCTGGCTCTCTGGTGTCTTGGGAGTAGAGATTATCTAGGGAAGAAACCAGTCATGAAACCTCAGGGAGTTGGGGTCATGGGTGCTCCTGCCTGGAGGGTCGGAGGGGGATGAGATAACTGATCATTGCACCCGGTTCTGGAATTGGCCACGGCCCCATCCTGTCTGGCCCCAGGGCCTGGTCCTGTGACTGGTGGGGTTGTTCTGCCTTGATGGGCCTGGGGTTGAAACATATCTAAAGCCAAGACATTATCCTTAAAGTCCAACCGAAACCTACTGTCCTCATGACGGTAGACCTGAGGCTCAGTTAATCTTATGTTTTCAAACTTAATGATTAAAGCATCAGGTATACAGAGGATAAGGGTGGTGGCAGGGGGAACAAGTGAGTCACAGTGCCATTATGTGGGTAAAACCAGCTTGAATCAGAAAAAGCTATATTAAAAAAAAAATGTTTTGTGTGAGGTTACACCTCAGCCAGATCACCCTTTGATGTCCCTCTCATCAGTTTTTTCCCCCCTAAAATTTGTATAAATAGAATGAGGATGTACTTTGTCTGGTTTCTTTAAAAACATCATGTGTGAGGTTCATCCATGTTGTTGTGTATACTGGTAGTTCATGCTTAATCGTTGCTTTTTAGTATTTTTCTCCTATGAAAAGACACTTATTTCCAGTTTTTGTTATGTGAATAATGCTGCAATCAATATTCTTGTATGGGAACATAAGTACTCTCTTCTTTTGGGTATATGCCCACTGGTGTAATTATTAGGTAATATGGTGTATGTATGTGTATGTGTGTGTGTGTGTGTGTATTTATATAAATATATAAATATATACATACACACACATATATATGATAAGCATTAACAGTGTCAAAAAGTTTTCTAAAGTTGTTATACCAATTTATACTCCTATTAGCAATATATGAAACTTTTAGGTACTTCATCTCCTTACTAATGATTGATATTGGCATTCCTTTTAATTTTTGCCATTCTGGTGGGAGTGTTTAGTATTCAACTGTGATTTTAATGTCCCTGATACAGCTATTGATGTAGAATTTCTTTTCATATGCATATTGGCCATTTAGAGAATGTCTGAAAATCAGCCAATGTAATTTACATTAACATATTAAAGAAAAATGCATATGAACATTTCAGTAAAGGCACTGAATATTGAATTCTTTCCTCCTGATGCTCCAACGAAGACAAGAAGTTCATTATCACTACTTCTGTTCAACATTACACATCCTAGCCAGTTACAGATGGCAAAAAAAAAAAGGTATGATTGCAAAGAAAGACAGTCAACAATCTTTATTCACAGATGACAAGATGTGATCAAAGACATTCTGAAAATCTACAAAGTATTAGAATATGGGAATTTAGCAAGATGGCTGAATATAAAGTCAATATATAAAAATCATTTAGTGTTTCTATATACTAGCAACAAAACAAGTAGAATACAAAAAAAATTAAAGGCCATTTAAAAGAGCATAAAAAACACTCAAGAATAAATCTAAAGATATATAAGACCTTTATACTGCCTTCAAAACACTGATGAATTAAAGGCCATTTAAATAAATCAAGGGGTGTATGAGAGTCATAGATTAGAGGACTTTAAAAAAAATGTCAGTTTTCTCCAACTAGATCTATAAACTAATTCAAGTCCAAGGAAAATCTCAGCAGGGTTTGTTGGTTTTTTTGTTTTTGTTTTTGTGTGTGGGGGGAGTGAACAAGCTCATTCCAAAATTTATAAACAAATAGAAATAAATTTTCAAAATGTGTAAAACAATGGAAATACAAAGGAATTAGAATAGCCAAGGCAATCTTGAAGGAAGTTATACGGCTTTGAGACTTACTATAAAGATACATTAATGAAGACAACTGTGCTGCTGTTGCCAGGTTAGACAAACAGACCAAAGAAATGAGAAGATGATAACAGAGCCACGTATATGTGGTCATCTACTTTACCCAGGTGCTATAAGAATCTGGTGGGGGAAATGACAAATAGCAGTCTTTTCAATGACTAGGGTTGGGTCAATTATGCTATCCACAGCGGGTGTGAAGGGTGGGAAAGAACTTCGATTCCAATTTCATACCCTTCACGGAAATATTTGAGATAAATCATAAACCTTCATGTGAAAGGCAAAATAATAAAACATCTAGAAGAAAACGGAATATCTTCGTGATTTGCTGTGGTCAAAGATACACACACACACCCTAACATCATTGATCATAAAAGATAAGCAAGCCATTTCACTTCAAATATTTCTGTAATTATTACCCTCCTTCCCATCCCTACAATCACTGACCTATTTAAGAATCATTTTGGTCTGTAAAAAAATCATTTTGTCTCCCAAACAGCTCATCTCCTTTTTCCTTTAATCACTGTTCCACTGCAAAGAGAATAGTATGCTTATATTGCCTATTTCGCTGTTATTGTCTTTTTTGATTACAAAGCCTGTAAAGGGTTAGCATCCTTAAGAGAATCCTATCCAAGCTTCTCAGCAGACCACACACCCAGGCTTTTTGGACCTGGCATTTGCCTACGTACGTCCTATTCTGTCTGAATTACCTTTTCCACTTCCGTAATCGACTAATTTTATCTTTTGAGGCTGCGACTCGGGCATCACATCTTTGAGACATCTGTCCCCACAGCTTACATTCTAAGTGCCACTCCTTGCTATCACATGACTATTCCCCTTGTTTCATTTTTGCGCTTAGAACAATATTGGTTTAAGTTTCTAGAGGACATTACATCTTTGAATGGCATTGCTTCATTCAGATTTTGAAGGTAGCAGACGCTCAAGTTTATAACCAAGTTCACTCGTTTCTCTCTAGTTTACTCCTCCTCCTCTTTTCTCTCCCACCCTGTCCCCTGGAACTTGCTGGAAACTTCTTCCATCCGACCTGGATACATTAAAGGCCGGTGAGAGAGGGCCTGACCGACTAGGTTGGTAAAGCAGCACGGAAACAACTTCAGGCCACCGTCCTCCCTTCAAATGGTACAGGTTTTTCTTCTCAGTCTAGAAAGCCAAGTGGGAAGAAAGCCTGGGCCCGTGGCGTCCTGCGGGTCTGAACACCGCACCGGAACCAAAAGCCTTCCTTCCCTCTAGCTTCCGCAAGGGCAGAACTACATCCTGCGCCTCCGATTCCATCGGTGTTCCCGGCGCAGAGGTCCCGGGAAGCGACGCGCCATTCCGAAACTTTCTCCCGGAAAAGAACGCGCAGCGGCGCATGACGTCACAGGGCACGGAAGGCTGGGCTGCCCCCGGTCACCACGAGGAGGGCTGCGGCGAACTGTGCAAGTGGAGCGCGATGTGGCCCGTGTTGTGAACAGACAAACGTCCCCAAACGCGTGCACACGTCCCTGAGGACCGACAGCACGTTCCAAAAGCTCTCGGAAGCCACGACCCCCGAAGGCGGTGTGCGACGGCGGGGGCGTGGCGGGAGGCGGGGCGGGCGCGAGGCCTCCGTCGCCATGGCAGCGGGGGGCGGGGCCGGCGGCGAGCCGCGGTCCGCCACAGTCCCAGCCGGCCCCGCGCCCGCCTCTCGCCTCGCCTTCCGCGCCGCACGCTGCGCGGCTGCTCGTTGGCTACCTAGGACGGAAGCTCGGTTGGTGTCGCTCCAGAAGTTTCCCCCTGGGCGGTGGCGGAGCGGGTAACCTCGGGAGTGGCAGCTTCGGCGGCGGCGGCGGCGGCAGCAGCAGCAGCAGCAGCAGCGGCGGCGGCTACTGTTAGGGATGGCGGCGGCTGCAGCGGGACCTGCAACGGCCCAGAGGTGCGCGCTTTCCCTTCCCTGCTGTTTATTTCCCGCGTCCCCCTCCCTTTCCTGGGTTCGCGAGCCTTGCTGAAGTCGTGGTTCTCCTGGCAGGTTTTTCCGGAGCTTCTCAGACGCTCTCATCGACGAGGACCCCCAGGCGGCGTTAGAGGTGAGCGAACCCGCCCCGGCCTCCCGGACGCTCCGCGGGGGCCGCGGCCGACTCCGTCTCTTCGCAGCACCCGCCTTCCCGGGCCCGCGCCTCAGCCCTCCTGGTGTTGACAGCCTCCACCTCTTCTTTCTCTCTGCTACCAAGTAGCCCGGTTACCCCGAACCTCTGTTCCCGCCCCCTCCCGCTCCGAGATCGTTTCTGCATCCTCGCAGCTCCTTAGAAAAAAAATCTCGTCTTTTTATGTGGGTGACATGCATAGTCGGCCTGGAAAGAGTTTTCTTTTTAAATGACGTGACTCGAAGAAAAAGTGAAATCTGGGCTTGAGGATATTTGTTTATTTCGGTTTGTCGTTCGACAGTCATCATTGCCATTTTTATGTCCTCGGCGATGTGCTAAGTGTGTGGACTCAAGACTACCGGAATGAAACCCTTTGCCCCTGTCCCTGCAAATTATCATTTGGCCTGCTACCGTTCATTATTCACTTGTTATTAATCAAAACTCGTTTTTGGAGTTACTGTGTGCAAGGCACCGATTGTTATTGATTAAAGTCATATATTTAGCTGACTGTGTGGGAAGTGAAAAACTATAAAGCCATAAAAAAAAGTAAAAAGTTAAGAGTTAAGTAGTAATAGAAAGTAGTAGAATCAAAGCAAGCGATACATGATACAGGGGGCTGCACAGTTTAGCCAGGGGTTTCTTGCCTTGAAGCACGAGGGAAAGAAACCAAACCCTGTGCTATTATAGTCTAACATACCTAAGTTTAGCAGTCTGAGGCAAGAGAATCTTTTTTCTACCTATGACTTGGAGAAATAATGTGCCACATGGTGGTAGAGTCTCTCTGAGGAGGCGACATTTGAGCAGAAACCTGAAGGAATGAGCTGGGAAGCTCTGGGGAGAGCGCTCCAGGCAGGGAGAGGAGCCAGAGCTGAGATCCTGAGGTAGGGATGAAGCTGGCGGGTACAAGGCCATTTGATTAGAGGGAGATGAAAAAGGAGTATGGGATAAGGTGGAGAGGAACCCCTGGGCTACATTCCTCAGTCAGTGCGTCTTAGGTCAGAGTATGTTTTTTGGGCCTGGATATGAAGGCCTTCAAATGAAGGGGTTGATCATAGTTGTACTGTCATGTTTCCTAATGAGGCTTCTGGAGTCAGTATTAGAGTAATAATGTTACAAGAGGCACTGAGAATTTCTCTCTACAATTCTGTAGGTCAGCTGGATAGCCATTTTCTGGATTTACATTTGTTTTCATCCTCAGACCCGTCCCTCCTTTGGAAATACAGTTTGTACATAAGATGCTTATAAAGGAGAGCGATGTCACTTTCCATCCCACTTATTTTACTTCTTAATTTTTTTGTTGAAGTATGATATATGTAGATAACATACATCTGAAATCCACAACTAATGTATTGCAGTTTTCCATATGTGTATTCGACCCAGATCGAGATAACACTTTCGTCCTCAAGGGTCCCTCATACTACTTCCCAGCCAATAATTCCCCTTTCCTGCCAGGCAACTGTTAACTCTGATCTCCATCACCATCAGTTAGTTCGTGCTTGATTTTGTCCTTCACATAGACAGAATCATAGACTAGGTACTCAGTTGAGTGTAGGCACTCTGTCTGGCTTTCACCATGCGAGATACGTTCGTGTTGTTGAATGGAGTGGCAGTTTTCCATCGCTGTGTAGTATTCCATTGTGCAGATACAGCACAGTTTATCCTAACACTGGGCATGGAATCAGACTGCTTGTCCAAATCCTGGTTTCCTGATATCTGTAACCTCATGAAAGTTCCTATTACACGCTGGATCATGATTCCCATGTTTAACTTGGGGCAAAACAGGACTTACCTGAAAGGGTATGAAGATGGGTGATGGAAGGTACACGGTGAGACCCTGAGGTAGGCATCTTGTAATTTCTTTCCTCCCTGGGTTCCAGCCACACTGGCTCTCTGTTACTTGAATGTGTCACGCGCAGTCCTGTTGGAGGGCCTTTGGGTGTGCAGTTCCTTTTGCCGAAAATGTACTCTCTCCACTTACCTCATGTTTTGCTTGGAGATGCTCATCGTTTTAGGTTTCAGCAGAAATGTTGCCTTCACGGAGAAGCTGTTTTCTCTGTCCACATTATTTAATTTGGGCCTTAACGTAAGCATCAAGAGATGCTTGTGTATCTTGTTTACCACTGTGTTCTTAGTGTGGTGCCTGGGATGTGGTAGGCAGTCGAATGTGTGAGACTCTCACCACAATTCTTGCATCAAACTGAGATGGGTTATTTGCATTTTCTAACAAGGGAGCTGAGACTAAAGAGATTTACTTGGTCAAGGTTATACAGTTTAGAAGTGATTGTCTCTGGGTTCATTGCATTAGGGTCAATGGGGGTGGGATTGGAAATGTAATTAAAGGTTTGGTAGCTGACTGAAGTAGCTGACTACAGATAGCTTTGTTGGGAACCCATCTAGTTAGCATAAATGGACATTGGTACCACTTGTGCATAGTTACGTGGTTTTTCTCTAACAGTATTAGATAGTTTAGGAAAGGAGAAGGGTTGATACTGTTTGTCATCCATGACTGGGGATTAGCTGTGGCTGAAAGAAAACGAAAAATGAAATCAAGTTGAGATAACCCAGAGCTAGCCTTCAGTGTGGGCAGTCTGCTTTTGCTTTTAACCTTAACAACCAGTTAACCTTCAGTAGCATTTTAAAAGAGCTCAAAACTTTAAAGATTTGGAAATTCATTTTCTAAGATCCAAGTCTTAAACAATTTTAATGCCTTAAAAAGGAGTTTTTTCTTCCTATTCTGGGTTATTAGGGTACTTTCTTCATTATTTTAGTAATAATTTCAGCATAATTACACTTTACAGTTCACCAGCTTTATTTTAGAGAACTATAAATTGAGTTGCTATAACATAACTTTTTATGTAAGTATATGTTTGGACACGTTTACAGTATATCTCCTATTGGTCTCTGTTAAGTAGCCTTTTGCCACTAAGATTCAGATGTTGGCATTGAAGTGTTGGGCTTTTGAGACCCGTCACTTTCAGTCCCTTTGTCTTCTGGCAGCTGGCAACTGTTGTCACAGTAACAGTAGAACTCTGAAAACATGCCACGGGTCAGATGTAACCAAAACTCATTATTTTATCTTCACTTTTTTGGGTTTTGTTATATATATTGTTTATTCAAAGTAAGCTGATTATTGTGCTTTATTCATTTGTATATCATAACATTCAGTTTGTGCTAGGTAGTTTTTTGTAACTTTTTAGTAATAGCCTAATTAGTCAGTTGCTTAGTTTATTTAACTGAGTCACCATAACTTGTCCTTCTTAACCAACAATTGGTTTGTATTTTTAAAGATATTTTGCAGGTTGGATGTTTGGAATTCAGAAATTTTTACCTGACTTCTTAAGAAAAGGAATCTTATTTATCTGTGCACCTTTTGAATTGATGACGCAGATATTAATATAATCTTTAACAGCTTTTTTGACCCATGATATATCTGTTTTCTTGCTGCGGAAAGGCTAGAAATTTATTTTGAAGATAATATTTGAGTAGATAGATAAGCTGTCAGCTGTTTTTAAAATTGAAAGTTCAGTGCAAGATGGTATTTAACTTAGGAATTTTAAAGTATTAGAAAGCATATTCATATAAATGTCAGATGGTGTGTGAAAAAAGCTTGGAGTAAAGAGACATTTCCAAGAGGCATGCTGTTTAGTGGTTAAAATCTCACTTGGAGTCAGACAGACTTGGGTTTGAATCTTGTCTTTGGCAGAGCCTTGTCACCGAATAGTAGAGTAATACGTAAGGGAATGACAGCTGGGGGAAGGCGATTCTAGTGAGAGGGAGCCGCAGGTGCAGAGTCCTGCTGGTGGCTGAAGATCAAAGAGGCCATTGTGGCTAGAAGGGAGGGCGAGGCGAAGAGTAGTGAGAGATGAGATTAGAGAGATAGCAGAGGGTCACATCAAGAAGGGTATTATTATATACATTGCTTTCAGGTTATTAGAAGGTCTTGGGCTTTTGCCGTGAGTCAGCTGGATTGATGCTGGAGAGTTTAAGCATAGACATAGTGAAAAGATCTGACTTTCATTACCATTTGTACCAGGGCCATAGCGTGGAGATGGTAAAAGGTGGTTTGGATTTTAGATATATTGGATTTTAGGTATATGATTACCAAGTATGTATTGCTTTGTGAGACTCACACTATTAGGTTAAAGCACAGTCAGTGTGTGGCTATTGATATAATTTTACCTGTTAAGAGACTACCAAATCCCTAGGGTGTGTGGGCAGTGGGTACAGAATCAAATTGTCCCTATTTGCCTGCAGTTGTCCTTGGTCTGACTAATTGTGCTTTTTCTTGTATCATTATTGTTCTACCTATTCGTATAAGCTGTGAATGCCCCATGAATGCCCTGGGTGGCAGAATGTTAATCTGATGTTAACTGTTTGATCAACCGATAGTAGCTATCTGCGGAGTACTGTATCTGGGCTTCCTCTGGCTTGTCTGCCATTGACAGAGGATAGGAGAGGGGCAGGTAAGCTTGATTGTGTATTTATTGATTCTGTTTTAACCTTCTTAAACTCCAGATTTAACTTCCAGTTTTTTTTTTATTGGACAGCTTCACATTTTCTAGGCATCTCAAATTCTGCATGATCTTTGAGTCTTTTCCAAATTAGAAGGAGACAAATCTGTGATGGTCAATGTATATCAACTAAACTCTTCAGAATAAATGAGGTGATAATAATTACCATTTACTGAGTTCCTACTATAGCCCAGGAGCTGCTAAGTGCTTTACAAAGATACTAGATTAGATCGTGGGTTTTTGTGGGGAGAGGGGAGGAGATGGAGAGAGATCGATCATCTTGCAAAGAAAAGCTCCAAGCTTCTTTCCTTGTTCTTTCCTCCAAATAGTTTATGACAATACTTATTTGATTAAAAGTTATGTTAAATTATAATTTATTGGTTCTTAAAAAATATACTTACACTCCGTATGTTTGTGTTTGTAGGAGCTGACTAAGGCATTGGAACAGAAACCAGATGATGCACAGTGTTATTGTCAAAGAGCTTATTGTCACATCCTTCTTGGGAATTACTGTGGTAACTTTTCTTACGAGTATATTGTTTCTTTATGAGTCAGTTATAAATTTAACCAGGATACAATGAATCAAATAAAATAGACATCATCTTGGAGGATTTTTAAATTGATCTTTCATACTAAGAGAAGTAGCTGAAATACGATACATTGTGTTGAGCAAAGCCCATTTAAGTTTTATGGGTGTCTGTTCTTCAGTGGGTGGAGAATTTATATAGATTTCATTTGCGGTCTTAGATATGCTAACTGAATAGCATATTTACTATTTTATAGAGTATTTAAGTAAAATGCTCTAGTTGCATTTTTAAATAAAAAACACTTTTCTTTATTGTGTAACTAATTCTGAATAGAAAATCTGGGTAAGGAAAAATTAAATACTTTGAGCCAAATTGCACAAATGTTAATGAGATAATTAGGTGAACTTTGCGACACATAGCTTTATTCATTGACTAAAGAACTTTAAAAAGAAAGTTAAATATTAGACTAATAGGAAGGTATGAGGGTAATACTTATTGAGTATTTTGGATTAGCTTTTTCTAATTTAAAACCACTTGTCCGTTTCACCAACTAGGACCGATTCAAATTTTATGTGTAATATTTGTTAGGATCCATAAATTACTAACTAAAAAACCCCTATTTTTTCATACACAGAGGCAGTTGCTGATGCAAAGAAATCTCTTGAACTTAATCCAAATAATCCCACTGCAGTGCTGAGAAAAGGGTATGCAGTAACTAACTACTCTGGTTGGGTCTGGGCGGTAGATAGGTGTTTAGTTTGTTGAATGAATTAATGGTTGTTTTATATAAACAGTAACTTCTGTATTGATACATTTTATAGCTCACATAGGATTCAATTTTAGATAAATTTATACTTCTGTTATTGTATTAATTGCAGTATGTAATAGGAGATGTATAGTTAGTATGTTTTCAAATAGTGAGGATTGAAGTAACTGCAAGATATAGATGAAGCTGATTGATTTCAAATCCCTTTTTGTTCATCATTTGGAATTTACTGTCTTTAACTGACTAGAGAACATGTATTTCTCAACCAGGCTGGACAATGATGTGAAAACTCTTTACCTGTGTACTTTATACCCAGCTTTGTTTCTGTTGATAGGGGTGACTTTATTCTTTAAGCAATTTCTTTATTTCCTTATTTTAACTGTATTTTGAAATAAGTATGTACAGTTATAATCAAGAAATTCTATCTGAAATGAGTTCCAAAATTGGTTATTAATGGGAATTATACTAGATATTACATAGTGCATTTTGAAAATCTTGGCTTATTAATATATATGTAAATTCTTGAGAATAGAGAACACTAGGATGTTTTAATTAGAAAGAAGGCTGTTTTTCATGATCTCATGTGCGCATGGTATTTGTTTTTAATATGCTCATGCAGGATCTGTGAATACCATGAAAAAAACTATGCTGCTGCTCTAGAAACTTTTACAGAAGGACAGAAATTAGATAGTAAGTATTGGAATCATGTGGTAATAAGCTCATCCATTTTTCTGTGTCTTAAATACCAGAGCTGAATTTTGTTAGTATGATCTCAAGTTATTATAGAAACCTAAGAAACCTAACACTTTTTTTCCTTTTAATGATATTTTGTGTTGACTGCAGAATTTGAGTACTTGAATATTGATTCAATTGGCCTTTTAGCATTCAAATCACAGATAAACTTTCTCATTAGAAGCTAAAAACTACATGTAAACACTTAGTGTGCCCCCTCTGCTTAGTCTGCTATTTTATTTTTTCTAACAGAGAAGTGAAAGTTTAATTTGCTCTCTTGTTCAGGAGTTTATTCATTTTAAATTTTATTCAAATTGCTGGAACAGGAAATCTTACAACGAATATGTTTATTGAGAAGTGAAGTGTAAGTTTAGGTAAATTGCGACTAAAATACAGAAGAAACATGAAGCTTTGAGAGTATTGTGAGTTTTTAATGTCATCTTCTTGAGAGAGACAGGTTTCCCCTGTCACCTGAGAGTGTCCTGTGACTCCTTCCATAAGCCAGAATGGTGTAAAGCAAAGAAGTAATTACCATTAATTTATATGCAAAAATTTTTAGCATTCCCAGACTCAAAAAATAACCTACCAAATCATACCAAATAACACATAAAACCTAAAATAACACGATTATATAGTGAAAGCAGAGATTATATGATAAATATTCAGCTTGTATAAAGTAGAAATAATGTTGGTACACTAACACTTTGTACACCCACCCGTTCATTCAAGCAGTAGACTTTGTTTTAACTATTACTAGATGCCAGCTAAAAGAGACCACTTTGTTACTAGCAGAACCAATAGTTACTTCAGCAGGTTTCAAGTTTCTTTCTTGCTGCACGTAAATAGTATGAATGATGCATGCAAGCAACTTCTACACATGCAGAACGTTCCATTCATCGTGAGTGAAATGCTTAATTACATCCAGTTGTACTGTCAGCCCTCTCTCAGGGTGTTATGATGCCTCAGGACACATCTTGTGTCCTAAGACAGAGCAAATCTAGATAAAGCGCGGATGCTCACAGACGGGGTTCAGAGCGGTGGCAGGTGATACTGAGATGCTGCGTGTGCACGGTCCTGGGCAAGGAGCTTGGCTGGACCACTCCCACTGGCTGTGCTCTGCCTCTGTAAAGGCCCCTGCAGATCAGACACTGAAGCAGAATTCTTTCTGGATTTCTTTTGGTTGGCGAAAACAGTACTAACATAGGTAGGTCTTTGGTAAAAACAAAGTGGCATACTGCCAATTTTTGAAAAGGGGGGGATACCTATATGTGAAAATTATGGCACTGTAGATATCTGTGCACATATCTAGAATTGTAAGAGCCAAAAAACAAAATATCTGCGAAATACTAACAGGTTGTAAGTAATCTAGATAATTGTAGACTACAGAATCCTAATTGTGTACTGTAGTTTCATCTTCATCTTACGGGGGAGTGTTCCTGCAATCCTCTAAAGCAGTGCTTCCTAACTCTCTGATTGGATTTTGCTCCCTGGGGGCCATTTGGCGATGTCGATGTCGGAAGAGTTCTGATTGTCATGATCCTGGATGGGGGCGGGCTCTGACATGCAGTGTGTAGAGCAGGGATCCCGCTGAGTGCCCTGCAGTGCCCAGGCGGGGCCCCGCAGCAGGGCAGTTTCTCCTTCAGAATGTCAGTCAGTAGTGATGAACTTGAGAAACCTCGCTCGAAAGTATGATGTGGTTATATTTTTAAAAATTGACCCTGTGCTGCTTTGAATATTTGCTTTTCTGCTGTATCCTACCTGAGAAAGGATGTTAGGCCCAACTTTGCGAATGCAACCTACACATTAGGAAAGAAGAGATCTAAGCAGTCGTTCTCAAACTTGATTATCCCAAGTGCAGTATATGGCTGTTCAGTTAGAAGGCCAGCGTGTCTGCGCCTTCAGCAAAGTCTGAAAGGTCATCTAGTCTCTTGATACATGTTTGGAGTCATTCCATCTTCTAGATTTCTAAGCCTTATTCCTTATATTTTTAGAGTAACAGAAAGTTCTCTGCCTAAATTTGTTCATTGAGTAATATCTTCTGATCATGCCATTGACTTTTAGGATTATTTCAGAGGTGGCCTCAGAAGGTGTCTGCTCTTTGGTAAAATTACTGTTGAGATATGTAATTTAAAAACAAATTAGTCTTTTAATGAGTTCCAGGAAAAATTTATGTTAAACTATTAGGCTTCCATTATTATCAGCCAGAGTAAGAAGTTTGTAGTTCACAATATTCCCTTGTTTTCTCTTTGTATGGTAGGAAGCTTGGCTTATTTACTGATTAATTTGAATAATAGCCTAGTTGAATCTAGTATTTTACTATAATTGTTTCCCACTAGAATCAGAGAGAGAGAGAGTGTGTGTGAGTGTGTAAATAAAGGCCTGTGCAGTTGAATTTCATTTCTAAATTATTGAATTAGAAAATTTCATTTTAAGAAATTTCTTATTGCTTTTTATTTTTCAGAATCATCTTGCCTGTGGCTAGCTTGAATTAATAAACTTTCATTTAGAGTACTTTTACTATTTTTTTTTAGCATTTATAATTTATTAGATTCTGTAGCTGTATATATTGTCATTGTTCTGAGTCTTCAGAAGTGGATAGTTTGCTTCTCTACATGTTTATATTGCTGTCTGTAAATGTATAGTTCACCATCAGTAGTCTTGGCTGCCATGGAACTTGGAGATGGGACAAAACTCCACAAAGGATAAAGGTGCTCCTTGGTGTGGGTAGGAAAGGCAGAGGAACAGATATTGCCCCTGAGAGAAGAGTGAACAGAATAGGTAGGTAGCTGCATTGGAGAGCAAACTGGGATTGAGAGAGGCTTCTGGACCTCAGCCCAGCTGCTGGTTCCCAGGCCGCCTCCCCACCCTCGCTGCTGGCATATTAGGAATCTGCTGAAGGTCAGATTTTGTTTGGTGAGAGGAAGCTCCTTCTAAGAGGAGAAGGGTGAAGGGAACTGTAGATTATCTAATCTGGGAACCAGTAAGGTTGACTGTGGTTAAAACTAATTTGTTTTTAATTAAAGCTTTTCAGGATGAACAACTAAATGTTAACCTTAATATTATATTTGTAGTTATAATATTAGGGTTGCTGTAAGCTCTATTAGGACAGGTATTTTTGTCTTAATTCATTGCTGAATCCTCAGTGCTTATAACAGTGGAACATAGTAGCTAGGTATTCAGTAAGTATTGGTTGAATGAATATTTGGATTGTGCACATGAAATTTTACAGTCAGTTTATTCTTTCTAGGTGCAGATGCTGATTTTGTTGTCTGGGTTAAGAGGTGTCAGGAAGCTCAGAATGGTAAGTACGTAGTTTTCCCATGATCTTTCAATTTAAAAGGAAGTGTTTGCCATTTTTTGATTTAAACAGATTTGTTTTTAACTTTATAAGTAGTACATATTCCCTCAGGGATTTCCAAAGGTATTCTGATTTTTGCCTAGTTATGTTGAAAGGGAGATTTGGGTGAATTTGTTTTGCAGATATTACTGGTCAGTAATTACAAAGGAGTCTAAAGTGACTCTGGGATGCAAAATTAAACCACTTTTCTTTGTTTAGAATGTGTGGAGAATTGGTTTGCCTAATCACTATGTTCGTGCCATAAAAAATCATGCATGCAACTTTGCCTGTAAATACACTGTTATCTGAAAATGTTTCCTTTTTATGTTTTTAATAGGATCACAGTCCACAGTGGTAAGTCCCGAGTTTTTATCCTTCATGTTTTTATTTAATTAAAAAATTACCATACATATTTGAGACAGAGCTTCGATCTTTCTCTCAATTTAAATAAGTAATTCCATTTAAATGATTGTTCTTTCAGTAACTGAAATAATAACATTTTTTGGTGATATAAATATAGAAGTTTATAGTCATAAAAAAGGATTGGGTTCTTTTAATGCATTTAATGTGTATCTGTGATTCATGCTGATTTGGTATTATAGTTTAATCAAGATGATTGTTTCTTTGCTGAAAAGTCATCACATTTAGATTAAACAGTTGCTGTCTTAGAAGCACTTGCAAGGCTTGTTATGGCATCTGTTAAGACACAAAGATTAAACTGATTTGGAAATGTTTATCTCTGTCTAATTTTATGTTATTTTGGACATGAAGATTCAAGTCTTTCAGTTATTAAAAATTATGGTGGAAATTGTTTGATTTTTTTGTTTTAACCAACTTAGTTTGTAACACATAGTTAAATTATGGCTAATGGTTTTTTAGCAGTGATTACACATTTAGTCAAGAATTAAAATGACGAGGAGTCAGCAGATGGGGTGTTTTCCTGACTCTCATTGGCAATTATTTAACCTTTTTGGCTGGGTTTCTTCATCTCTGTCTTCTAGAATTACGTTGTAACATTGAGGAGGTCACTTATCCTTTGAGCTTTTTTCGTGTCTAATCTGGGCCTGATAGAGCTCATTCAGGCAGGTTGTGAATGTTGGGCCAGTTCTGTGTGTGCGTAGTGACTGGGGTTGTAAGCATCAGCAAAGTGAGCCCCATCCAGCTATCCCTGTATCTCTGGGCTTCTCTGTATTCCTAGGGTGATGGGTGGCAAATGGGCTGGAGGTGGTGGTGGCTTCTTTCACCCACTGGTATTTTTGTCCAGGTCTTAAATACTTGGGGTTTGGGACTAGGCCTGAAAACAGCAGAATGGCATTGGGTTAACAAAGACCGTCTAGGGCTGCATTGCCTGTTACCACTGCTGTAGTTCAGTCTTTTATCTTGGTTCCTGGATGAACTGGAATAATCCGTTCTGGTTAGTCTCCACTCGATATCATCTAGATTCAGTTATTTCTCACTAGCTAACACTGGAGAGTAAATCTGATTAGATTCAGATCTCTTGAGTGGTTTTACTTTCTTCCTGAAAACTCCATCTCTTCCCTTCTCATTTAGCTGCAACTTAGAGGCCACAACCCAAGGCAAGTCCTTTAGATTTACATGCCTTGACCGGCACACGGTGAAATGTGGATTGGTCAGGAGCCCCTTTGTGTCTGGATAGCCACTGCGGAGTGTTTGTTGCAGAGAGGCCGGGAATGAAGTGAGATGCTATCAGGAAGACACCAAGGAAATGTTCTTTCATAGGTCCCAGAACTGTGTGTGTGGCATGGCTGAGCACGAAGGCTGTGCAGCAGTCTAACAAGTGGGTTTTAAATGTTACTGTTTTCAGTTTAGAGACTTACCGAATCTGGAGCTGGATATTTTATATGGGACCATTTTCAGTGATACCTTTAGACAGTTTTCTGCTTTTTTTAATGTATTTTTTGTTTTTTTATTTTAGATATTTAACGATTATGGATACTCTATTTTGTCTTTGAAGGAAGTCTTCATGTGGTTCTTCCATATTGAAGTAATATAGCATTGGGTAAATTAATAAAACATACATTTTAATATACATTGCTAAATTAACTTGAAAAATCTTTCTCTTTCAACTTGGCGAAATCAGTCTGCAACCCAGGGAACTCATCAGTCAAAAATCAAGTAAGTGTTTATTTTTCCTAAAACAGTGCATTAAGGGAAAAAAAACTCTGTTATTTAGTAGTAAGCAAGTCTTTACCCTGTGATTTTAAGTGTTTCTTCATGTTATAGCCGGGAAAAAAGTAATTCTAAGGCTGTTGATTGATTAGTATTAGTGCATATATTAAGGTTCAATTCAAATTATTTTTCTGCTTTAAACTTGCTTCATCTGGTTTCATATTAGTCACCTTTCCATATATTAAGGAGAGCCTCTTCCAAGTAAGTTATTAATACACAGGTAAATAAGTTAGCAGTAGGTTCGATAGAATTGTAACTTAACCTGCCTTTTATATATGGAGTAAATTTTTCATAGACTAATTCTGCATGAGTTGAAAGTGATTTGCTGAGGGCAGCAGTTACAATAAGGAATAAGCTTCTAGCAGGTATTTGAATATTAATTATTTATTAGCCATGCATACAACTTGTAGTCTTAGGACTGTAACAGAAACAGGAGGCATTGATTTGGAGCTTTGCATCCTCACTGAATTTCAAAGGGAAACTGTGAGACACTTAAAAGTTAATTTCTTTACTCTAGGTGCATTTTAATGACCTAAAATGGCTTGGAAATGTTAAAATAATTTATTCAATGTTCTTTCTAAAAAAATAACAGGATGGCTCTCCAAGTACCTAGTAGACAAGAGACTTTGACTAGCAGCAGCAGAGATAGGACACAAACATCAAATAATAATTATGGTGTTTGGAGCATAAAATGTCATTGACTTAATAAATACACTGTGTGCCAGGCAATGTGCTTGGTCCTGGAATAGTAACAGTGGCGTGATAAAGAGTCCTGCCCTCAGGGAGTTTTAGAGCTTTCAGTGGGAAAGATGCACAGAATTTCTAGGCGCGCTGGTTTTCCCACACACCTTGAGATTGAAGGGAGATACTGTATTTAATGTTATGCCTGGCAGGATGATTTAAACTTTAAGATACCATATATTACTGAGCATGTTTGCTTCTGCTCCCTGTGCTCAGGGCTTTTTGCCCCCCGCCCGCTTCAGTTTAGAAATACAGGAGTGTGGAGTCCAGCTGACCAGCCTCCAGTGTCCCACCTGCCACTGGCTGGCTAATTACTTCACCCTTCTGAGCTTGTATTTTTCCATCTGTAAAATAGGAATAGAAGGTGCTTCTTTTAGTATTAGTTGAAATGAGAGTATAAAACTATTGGTGATACCACCAATAACTGTTAGCCATTTAGAATACATTTCAACTTATCATTAGCTTAAGCACAGCGGTATCAGAGATAAAAACCAGATCCCAGAAAATTCTGTATGTAAATCTTATGGAAAGGTTTGAGACATCATCTGCTTCACTGTTCTCTCCCATTAGTGGAGATCGTAGGAAATTAGTTACATAAAATTATATCTGTAAATCAGCAGCTGCTTTGCGCTTTTGTTCCACAAGGTGGAGCTCTTGTTTAATTCGATTACAGTTTTTATCTTGACAAAACACGAAGAAGCAACAACTTTAAATAAACTAGAAATTCTAAGTTTCTGTTTTCTTTCTTAATAGGTATGACTGGTATCAAACAGAATCTCAAGTAATCATTACACTTATGATCAAGAACGTTCAGAAGAATGATGTAGATGTGAAATTTTCAGAAAAAGAGGTCACTAGTCTTTGAATCATTTTTTAATGTTGAGATTAAATACTTTTATTTACAAATACAGTATATTGCAGAGTAAGCTATAGTATGTCATGTACCATTTCTTCCTGAGATGATGTAGAAAATGCTAATGAAAACCTAAAGCATTGCTCTTCAATTCGAATCATTTTAATTTTTGAGACAACAGGTTATGTATATGTAGGTTATAGCTCGATGCGCATTATTTCCTCTTTCTTTGGACTTGGAATGAGAGTTGTTAGGAGAGAAAGCAGAACTTGACTGACAAACATGAAAAGTGTTAGTAAGATATATGGTTACGTTTGTGTGGTATGCTTCATGAAGAAAGGTCTACTTAGTTACGTGCTTTATACATCTTAGAATTTATTAACTGTATTAAGTATGACTTTCCATGTCTTGGTTTCTTAGCATTTAAGAAAAACTTTTTGATAGACATTTAAGAGTTAGTGTTGGAACTAGATGTTTGGCATGTGAATATTTTTTGCTGCTACATTTTGCTCTCATTTATTGAGTTCCTTGAGATTTAAATGTTAAATATGTATTATTATGAAACATTTTCTGCTACTTAATTATGTATATGAGACTACATGTGAAGAATACCAGCCGGGAAAAAAGGGATCATTTTGAGATTCTTAGGTCTGATATCCTATATAAAGTATTTAAAATAATTAACAAAATTGAAGTTCTGTAATTATATTCAAATTAAGTATGTTACCCTTCATTATTTAATTGTAGAAAATTTTCTGCTAATCTTGTGTTCATTAGTTGTCTGCTTTGGTGAAACTTCCTTCTGGAGAGGATTACAGTTTGGAACTGAGACTTCTCCATCCTATAATACCAGAACAGAGCACATTTAAAGTACTTTCAACAAAGGTAAGACAATTAAAAAAGGTTCTCAATAGGAATGTTTTCAGAGTATAGAAACATTGGTCAACAGGTGTGATTATAAGCTTGTAGATCCTTTCAGCTACGTATCTTTAAAAAGAGGTAAATAATGATAATTTTTGAGTAACTGTTGTCCCCTCTCAAAATTCTAGAACAGTGGAGTGTAAAAAATCTGCTTTGTCTCAGTGGCGTTTGTATACTTATTCAGGCGAGTATACTGCTTCTCAATGAAGCAGTTTTCAAAAAAGATATAATCATCAGCTTCTCTTTAAGATTTGATGCTGACAGTATCTCTTGAACTTGCCTGTCTGGCCTCTTGATATACACACTTCTCACCTTATGCTGTTTACCCTTTTGTTTTAGGTAAGCTAAATTTGTTACTAGAGGTTATTTAACAATTTAAATTGCAGTTTGTATAATTTTTAGATTTCTTTATATTTTTTAAAAGTAAAATATTCAGTAGAATTAAAAAGCAGAGACTATTTTAAGTATCAGTCAAAACATGTAGATAATAGTATAATTAGGAAAAATTGAACTGAAAATCAAAAAATCTGACTCTGGTTCTTTGCTTGACCTTTAAATTTAGACGAGTCACAAAATGGCCACAGAAGTAAATTTTCATCTATAAAAATGAGGGGTATGGAGTAAATGAGCTCTGAATTCCATTGATCTGTAACATCACATGAAGGTATATGATGAGTTAATGAGAATGAATGATATAAGAGACTTCTTTTAGGACTACACCTTTATACGCATGTCCTGCAGTGTGTGATGTTGTTAGCTCTTGGTTCTGCGGACACGGGAATTGTCCTGTCACAGGACAGAGTCAGGGTCAGCCTGCGTCATGAAGACTGGCGCCTGGGCCTGCAGAAAGAGGGTTGGAGCACGGAGCGCAAAGCAAAGCAAAGAAGCAGCAGTTTCTGTGTCCAGTTAACAATCTGCCCCGTTGTTTATTTAAAGAGTACGAAGTACAAAGATATTTCATTAGGTGAGAGAGGAAACTGAGTTGCTCGGATGGTGGAAAGTGAGGAAAAGGGACAAAAATCTTTTCAAGATTTTTATCTTGCTGGCCCCATCCACATAGTGTAGAATTTGTTTAATAAAAGAATATTAGGTAAAAATCAAACACAAAACTATAGACTTGGGAGAGAGATGGGTCAGAAAATGATAGGTTTGGCATTTTTGTGCTTATTTCTAAGAGGTTAACACATGTCCTTTTGAGGTAATTTAAATGTCAACAATTTTAAATTACTGGTAAGTGACTTAAAATGGTAAATGACTTAAAAACTCGTGTCGCCGAGCCACACCATATACTTGCAGAAGAATGTGATGGGTGGTAGATACAGAGAACAAATGGATGGTCACCAGGTGGGAGGATGGGAGGGGAAGTAAAAGAGATTAAGAAATACAAATTGCTAGTTACGAAAATAGTTACAGGATGCAAAGTGCAGTGTAGGGAACATGGTCAATATTGTAATAACTACGTAGGGTCTCGGATACTGGACTTACTGGGGCGATCTCTTCATGAGGTATGTTAACGTCTAATCACTGTGTTGCACACCTGAAACTAACATACTGTGTGTGTCAGCTGCCACTGGAAAATGAAAACAGTATGTGTGGTAAACGCACAAGTCCGTGTGGCTAGAATCAGGATGTAACTGAGCACTGTCATTTCGTATCATTTATTCCTTTGGATCTCGTGAGTGCTTGTTGATTCTAAGCATTCCTGACTCTCCCTACTGATTCCGAACTTGCCTTTTTTGCCCTTTCCCTACTTTCAATGCTGCATGAGTACTTTTCTTCCTTGTATACGCGTTTGTTTCTATGTAATTTTATTTCCCTTGCGCTTAGTAAGTTTTGAGGATGAGAAGCATGTCATACTTGTGTCTTCGTATATGTTTTAGGAAGGTTGCCAGATAAAGTACAGGATTCCCAGTTAACTTTACAAACGTTGAGTGATTTCCAGTGCATTGTATGTTGTGGGTGCTCAATAATTGTTCAGTGAATGAATTTAAATTGGATTCTGACGTTAACCCTATGAAGTTGGCAGAGTATTTGCATTTTCAATGTTACGGGCGGAAACACTGAGGTTCACGGGTTTTAAATGCTTCCCCACGTTTGCAGTCACTGAAGTGTTCAGTGTGGCCCGGGAGGGGACGCTTTTACTTCGGTAAAGGTGATGTTGCTTTGCTTAGGTCTTTCTAAGTTTGGGATTAAAGAATTAAGATTCTAAGGATGTATTCTGAAGGCTGATCCTTATTCTTGTTCTAATCTAAAGTAATAAATATTACTCTGTTAAACTACCAACTTTTAAGCTGTATTTTACGGGAAACAAACTGAAAGAATTGTACAGTTAAGTCCCCACTTAACATCGTCGATACGTTCTGCAAGTGTAAGCGAAACGACATCTGATGAAGCCAGTTTGACCACAGGCTACCTGATAGAAATGTGCTGAGCTTCTGTGGCACCTCATCAGTGCTACAAAAATGATGTTGAACGAAATGACGTTATTCAAGGGCCTGCTGTGCTTAATTATATCTTAAGGGAAATGAAAATTTCGAACCTTCTTTTCATACAGCAGAGGGAGACAGTGTTAAAATATTGAAAATAAAATCTTTCTCTGGATTACTGAGAGGTATTGAATGGTGACTGTACGAAGGGGAAATGGCCACGTAATTTGTTTTTCCTGTACATTCACATGTCCTGAATCCTGTATGTGAATTGAGAAAAGGATGCATTTTGCTCAGAAGAATTCGCTTAAAATTACAAATTGTATAAAATCTATGGTTTAAATGGGTTATTTTTTTGTTTTTGAGAATTTTTTTTTCTTTCTCACCTTTGAGGTTGAACGAATGTTGCATTTTCATGTATAACCATTGGTTAAGTGATACTAACTCAAGTGAAATATAATTTGCAATGAAAATAAGAGATAAGACCCTTAAATTAATGAAATGGCATTTCTAAACTAAACACTTTACATTGTAATGTCTACTGTTTTTCCAAGTCAGAATTCATATTTTCAGTGTCTATTATAGTCATTTTTTTCTTTTTACTGAATATCAGCTTTCATATCTGCCTATTAATCCATTTTCTTTATTAAGACACTGTAATGTTTCTTTTGTTCCACCTTGTTAATTTTATAACAGTATTTTCTGCTCACAGTCATAGAATTATAACTTCAGTGACAGCTATGCTGTGCTGCAAAATACTCATTTTAAAGATTAATATTCACATTTAAGTTAAAAAAAATCAAATTTTCAGAATCTTTCAGGGTAAATTTGTCCTTATGGAAATGTTCTTGTGTTCCTGTTTTAATCAGTGATTTTTCTATATTATATCAGTTTAAACTGTGAAGGCTTTTAACTAGAACCATGGGAAATAAAAATGCGTGTCTTTAATTAGAGACAAATAGCTCTTTTTTCCTTCCTAACCCACTAAAATGTGAGAAGTTTTAGAATGAATTCCTGTTCTTAATATACACAGAAGAATCCCAATGATGATGAAATGGAGCTGGGGTATCTGGGGATGCTCCTTTTTTAAACATAGATGTGGGAGTTTGGGGTTGTTTTATTGTCTTTTTGATACAGCGGTGGTAATAGTAATTCCTTTTTTTAAATAACTGAGTTGTTGCTGATATTTAAAAATTATAGACCTTGGAATGTATTCTTGCCACCTTTTCTATCAATGTATATTTATGCATTTTTTAAAGAAAAGGATTGTATTGTACATACTACCTGTAGCTAGCTTTTAAACGTACCTGTACATTATGGATGTTTTTTTCATGCCCTTAAATATTCTACAGTAAAGTATCTCATTGTATGCATTTACTGAAGCTTATTTAGCCAGTCCCATATGTTCGACCTATGTAAAGTCATAGTGGGTAACTGTTTTGACTGCTGTGTATTATTAGTCTGTGTAATCTTCACAAGTATCACATAGTGTAGGTATTTTTATCATCTGTTTGCAGGTATGGAAACTGAACCCAGAGATGTTAAATAATTTGTCTAGATTTCTAGCTAATTACGATGATGAAGAAATTGAAATAGCATTCACGTATTTGCCAGATACAGTGTTATGTTCTTTTCATACAAGGTCTCATTAGTCCTCATAAGAACCTAAGTGACGTAAGCCCTATTCCATTTTGCAGGAGAAGCTGGGGCTCAGTGAAATTCGTTATTTGCTCAGAGTCGTATATCTGACAAGTGGTGCAACTGTTTGTGACTCTTTCTGTAAATATACAACCGATTTTTTGTCTTGTTCTCAACCTCTGCTTATTTCTAAGGAAATAAATAACACTCCTAGCAGTAAAAGGCTGTTCTAGCACGTTATTCTTTCTTAGCTCTCTCATCTCGAACATTTGAATTGTATCCTTTTATAGGGTTGTTCTGTTGAGTGAGATGATACGTGTGAAGCACTTCATACATAGGGTGTATAATATGTGCTCAATAAATATTTTTGCCATTATTGTTTTATCCCAATGATTTAGGTTTTTATTCAGGTTATAAAAGCACTAAACACTTATCAGAAAATTCTGAAAAATGTAAGGGAGCTGAAAAAAGAATCCCTCAGCCTTAACTACTGATGAAATTTTGACATACTTCTTTCCAGACAAGTAGATAGTCTCCAGTTCTTAGGTTTGTCACTACAGATGGTACACGCTGGGATTTTTTGTTCATGGGAAATGTCACTTCTGGTAGATTTCAGCAAGGGTGGAGGCTGTAACCTTCTGTACCACACAGTGACTGGCTCAGTAGGCACTCAGTAAATATTTGAATTGAGCTATTAGAACGTCGGAGAATATTTTTCAGTTCTTCATTCATTACCATTTTTTATTTTATTTTATAAAAATGATTATAAAATGATTGAAGTGTAAAAGTAAAGAAGCTAGGTGTGCAGTCTGGCCTCAGGGACACTGAGTATAAAAAGGAATTCACAGAAAATTAGTCCCCCCCTTTCACCTTTTAAAAAAGTTGCTTTAAATGGTTTATTATGTGCAGCTCTTTTAATGAATGGATTAAATATAATTTCAAGTTCAAATCAGCATGTGTCAGTTGAAACAGGTCATTACTAAGAGCTTTGACTCTGGCTTATTAGTAAAGGCCTCTTTGTACGTACTGCACAGTCGCTCAGGGTATAGTGGCTTTCAGGAGATGGGAGGGCTGGTGTGTGCTGCCCTTCATGGAAAACAAGGAACTTCTTATGGCAGTGGGAACACGAGGTGCGAGTGTGGGGTACCCTGTGCTGGAGATTGGTTAAAGATTGCGTTGATGCACGTACTGCTTGCCAGGTCTTCGTTTCCAGGTGGGTTGAAAATTAAAGGAGCAAGATGCAATTTTAGGGTAATGTTAATAGCCTTTTTCAGTAACTACTGCTGTGTCATTGCCAGCTTTTAGATTTCTGTACCTTTTAGGTAAATATCCCAGCAGTGACAACTTAAAATAACCAGAGTACTGTATATGAGAAAAATTAGTGGTATTTTACTTTATAAAAAATTATCTTAGTTTACTTTAGGAAATTCTAGATATTGTCCTTTTAAAAATCTGTTTATTTATGTAGAATTTGAACTTGTACATTACATTAAAAATACTATGCTTTTCACCCCTTTCCCAGTGACATTTGTTTCATGTTTTTCTCTCATTATGAAACAATTTTTTTGTTAACCTTTCTGTGCTCCTAAAAAATGATTACTCAAAGATCATACCCCTTTTGTACCATCACTTAAAATATGGGAGCAGATTTCTCAGTGATTTGTTAAGGTAGTTTAAAATGTAAATTTTAAGGATGTGCTCACTAAATTCAGGTGATAGAAAGATGACCAGTTATTGCTAATTTAAATGATTCATCATATCTAAAGGAATCAAAGAATCAAGATGTGAACTGGCTTTTCTTTTTGTTAAGTAAGTCTGTGTTTTGATTTTATTCTATTTACAAAAGTAATAATTCTTTGAGAAAAAACGTTGGCATATAAAATACCATTTGTTTCTTAAAACTGTTAGGAATTATTACTCTTTCCTGTCACTATTAGCGTTAATTTTTTGCCAAGTCAAAAATGGGGGTGAGAGCATTATTTGACTAAGGAAAACAAAAGGTAGATGGATGTAAGTGCTGTTTATTCGCGTTAGGGGTAGACCCTGGGGACCAGCCAATAGAAGATGCTTTTAGGTGCTGCTAACATTTCATTTTAATAAGTGATCTTAGCTTAGTGTTTAGGAGCTGTTCATAGTCTATTTAACACCTTTTTTCCCATCTGTGTTTTTTACTGCTCTAACATAAATCCTGAGCTTGAGGCAAATTAGTCTTCTCCCTACTCCCTGATGCACTGTGTCCCCTCGCACAGGGCTCTGGTCTCAGGCTCTTCCCTTTACTTTCGGACACCTACCCCATGCATCATAGCAGGTGCTCCCTCCCCTCCCAGCTCTTCAAGGCATCCAGAAATCTTCCTTGATCACATGTGGGTGTGGGCTCTCCTGAGCCTTTAGAGTGTTTATTTGCCTCTAGAGTTCCTTTCTTCAAGTGTCTCACATACTTCCAAATGGTCAAGGGTATGTCTTGAATGTTTTAAAAATACCTCCCACATCCCCGAAGAGTATACCTTGCTTATAGTGGGTGTTTAATAATATTGAATGAACGATAGTGAAATGTTGGCATTAGTTGTATTGTTTTTATGCAGTGGAATGGATTTTCTCCACTCTAAAACAGGTTAACATACATGCAAAGGTAGTAATTCCTTTAGAGCAGTGGTGGGCACTGTTGCCATTTGGGGCTGGATGCTTGGACGGGCTGGGGCTCGTCCTAGCTGGGCGTCTTAGCACCGCCTGATCTGTCCTCAATAGATGTCAGCAGCACCCTTTCCCCTCAAAGTTAGGATGACCTGCAATGTCTCCTGATGTTGCCAGAGGTCCTGGAGGTCACTATCACTCTTGGTTGAGAAGGTTGAGAACACTGCTTTAGAAGAAAAAAGCGTAAGGATTTTAAGACCCTCCTTATAGTTTATAATGTGTGTGTGTGGTTTTTACAGGATGGCTTTTAAGTAGAAACAAATGGTATGGAATTTAACCTTGTGTAATTTAAGAAAAGTATCTCAAGGACACTGTTAATTTTTATAAAACTTTGATAACTTAAGAAAATTGCATTTTTTATGTCTGTTTTACATCGAGTAATGGATTTTATTTGCTGTTTCCTCCAGATTGAAATTAAAATGAAGAAGCCAGAGGCTGTGAGATGGGAGACGCTAGAGGGCCAGGGAGATCTGCCGAAGCCAAAACAGTTCGTAGCAGGTTTGTTTTCTGGCCTTGATGAGCTTTAAATTCAAATTGTATTATATAGTTGAAATTAAGTAGTAATGAGCATTCTTTCTTCTTTCATTATGTTCCCAAGGGACGGTACATTGAATATAATAACGTTTCTCTGTAATGAACACGAAGTAGCCTTTCTCATGGAGGCTCCAGCTTAAACTCTCAGAGTCTCAGTGAGTGGCGGCAGCTCAGAGAGAGTTCTCATGTGTTGGATTTTTCCTGTTGCTGCGTTTTGGTTTTTAAGTCAGTAGTTTACTGGTATATTTCTTTCTCTTCCCTCTCCCTTCTTATTTATTCCTTTCTGTTCTGCTGATATTGTAGCTCTAATTTCCTGGAACTTCAGGGCTTCACAGAGTCAAGTATCTGTCATGTTTCACCATATTGCTTGCTAACTTAGAGGTGGAGGCAAACGAGTAATGAAGGCCTAAGGAAAACTAAGAGAAGAGTGGAAAGCTAGGGTCGATTGCTCAGTCCTTTAAGGGACAGACTGCTTGATGCTGCGGTCACTTCGAAGCATATTCAATAGGCAGGCAGACGTTTTTCTAATGGAAGAAGAATCTGCAGGACAACCTGACCACGTTTTACAGCAGGGAGAGAAATTTCTTTTTGATTAGCATTAATGCTTTGATTTGATGATCAAAATGAGGTAACATTGTGTTTCAGCTGCTTTAGATTCTTCACTGCTTTTTTCCATAACAGAAAACATGTTTCCTTTTGGCATCTTTTAGAGAACACTGGATTAACCAACAGATCATTCATTTTTGTTATTTTTATATTGAAATAATTTTAGGTTCTCATAGGAGTTGCAGAAATAAGAGTTCCCATGTACCACTTACCCAGCTTCCCTGGATGATAGTGTCATAACTAACCTATAGCATAATTAGCAAAACCAGGAACCTGATATAAACGGATAATTTTTAAGAATGAAATATTTTAAATTGATATTTGAACTAATGAAGGTCTGCTTCCCACTTTATTTGAAATACGTAGTAAAGATGTTTCATGCTTTTCTTGGGGCTGACTCCAGGAGATTTTGGGGCTGAGTTTTATATACAGCTCAAAGCATTTTTTAAAAGAAACACTTCAAATTAGTATTTCATTTAATTCTAATACTGGGCTGCCCTGTATAGTAGGCCGCGCAGTATTGTTCCTCCTGTTTTACAGGCTCAGAAAGCTTAAGCAACTTGCTTAAGATCACCCAGCACTTCTCATTGTCTAGTTCTAAACCCAGGTCTTCAGAGTCTGGGTCTGGTTCTTCTGCTAACCCCCTATGTGACAGTGCTTGGTGCTGCATTTTCTAACCATGGGAAGTCTCTGCTGGCATGAGTACCTCTGCAGTTATTCAGTGTTGTAGTGAATAAATAGCAAGAAAGTTAGGTTACTCATCTCTGAGTAATCAGTAATTTATCTACTATTTACAGGCATGAAAGTTTTTCTGTGATCAACTATAAAGATTTCTTGGTTTTACAAACTTACAAACGATTTTATAACCTTTTTCTAAACTCAGTGATTTGCATATTCAAGATGCTTCTCCTGTCCTGTCCTGTGAAATTTTTGTAAGGAGTCGATACGCTTGTAGGATTCCTGTGCACAGCGAGCTGCAGACTGCAGACGAGGGCACGTTGCTCACCCTGTCCAGGCAGTGGAGATGAGAACCTGGGTGCCCGTCCTTCCGGGGAGTCAGCAGTAGGGTTCATTAAACCCTCATTTCCTGGGCTCTTTTCATGGCTTGCATTTTTTGTTTTTCTCTGGCGACTAGTGATAATGTACAGAGATTGAGGAAAGGTAGATAGGATTTTGAAAATAGTATGCTTGCCCTGAGTAAAACTTTGTGGTGTGTTATGGTTTGGTTTTGTTTCAAGGCAAGGATGGGCAGGGAGGAAAAGAAGAAAAAGGATGGATAAAAAAATGAGGGAAGGGATATAAAGAGGCAGTAATAGGAGAGGGACATTTAGATTAGCATTAATGTGTCCTGATATATTGATATGGAAACTGAATCAGGTTTTTTAAAGCAATGCAGCTATATCATCTAATGTAGCTGCTAACCACATGCACCTATTGACACTTGAAATATATGACTAGTGTGGACTGAGAGGTGCTCTAAGTGTAAAATGCATACCAGAGTTTGAAGACTTCATATGGAAAAAAAGAATATAAAATATCTTAATATGTTTATATTGATTTCATGTTGAAATAATACTATGTGGGATATATTAGGTTAAATAAAATATATAATTAAAATGCCTTTCACCTGATTCTTTTTAGTAATGTGACTACTAGAAATTTTAAAATTACATATTGGCTCACATTTGTGGCTTGCATTATATTTCCATTGGACAGTAAACAGAACTGCCCTTACAGCTCTTAGGTAGCTTACTTTTTAATTATTTGCATACCATGATCTTGATTCCCTTGGTCTTTGGGGGGCAGCCTTGGCAGTGTCCTGAGTCCCTGGGCCAGTAACCCCTCTGGCTGCCAGCAGCCTGCATTTATCCCAGTGTGCCCTACAAATACTGTTGTTTCCTCTATGTGTGCGTGATGTGGATCATCTCATGCAGTATTTTCAACATGCAGAAATCCCTTGTTTCTTCTACTGCAGTAATCTGATTCTTTTAATGTGGGGAGAGGGTGGAGTCCTAACGCCGTGTCAGATAGCATGGATAATTATTTAATTTTCAGTTTTTTTCTACTCTGAAAGACATATATCTTAGGAAAAAGCCACATTTTTAACATTCATTAAAATCTTGTTTATAAGAGAAATTTCTTCATGAAATATCTTTTTAAACAGTATTGTTTTTAGAATTGTTTGTACTATCTTTTCAACTTTTCTGTAAATATAAAAGATTTCATATATTTCTCACTGAGTTTCCTCTATTAACCTGAAGAATCTGTTTTTAATACAATTTTGTGTAGTGTACCAAAAGTTTATTGAATTATTAAGCTCAAAAGAAATTCCTGGCTTTTACATTATATTATTTGTTTTTAGAAATGTACATTTAATTATTCATATATATATATATATCAGAAAGACTTATTTCAAACAGGAACTTCAGTCACCTGTTTGCTGACGTGCTCTATACTCAGCATGGTCACAAAGTTTACGTGTTGTTGAATCACTTCTGTCTTTGTTACTGTACAGATGTAAAGAACCTTTATCCGTCATCATCTCATTATACAAGAAATTGGGATAAGTTGGTTGGTGAGATCAAAGAAGAAGAAAAGAATGAGAAGTTGGAGGGAGATGCGGCTTTAAACAAATTGTTCCAGCAGATCTATTCAGATGGTTCTGATGAAGTGAAACGTGCCATGAACAAATCATTTGTAAGAGCAAAAACTTAAAAATACTATTGTAGTCAATTTCAGAAATTTTAAAAGAATGATAAGTACATAATTTGAGACCAAATTGCATGTACCGTGGTTGGGCTTTGTCTGAACATTTCTTGTTCTAAACTGGAGTGATGATTGAGAAAGTCGAAAACTTATAGAAGATAAGAAACAAGTGGTTTATTCCAGATATTTTTTATCATTGAGTTAGAGCTTGGGAAGCTAAGAGATACCAAGGTTACGGTAGATGATGCAGAGTTAAATCGAGTTGGATTTATCACAATAGCTGAGTGAGCTTCCATCGTTCACCGTCTAGAATCATGTATAATCGCAGTGTCAGAGATGAAGGACACAGACGGGAAACTTGCAGAATAGTGTTTGGCAAGTGAAGGTGCGCATTAGTTATTCATTGGTTTGTTAACAATTTCTATATTGATTAAGAAAATTCAGGCTTTTTGCCGGGCAGCATAAATGGGACCTAAATTAGGTGTCAAGTTCTGAGATCTTAATGACAAGTCATCACTGTAGAACCATGTAGATTATTTTGCTTGAAAGTATAATCATTTGTCTTTTACCAGTAGCTCTGGCAATTGCACTCTGTTGAGGCATTTATATTTACAGTAGAAAGTTAAAATCGGCAGTTAAAATTAATATTTAGTGAATAAATGTGTTAGAAGTTTAGACAGTCCATCTAATTTACCATGTGGTAACTGGTCATGGTTGTGCTTTTTATTGTTGACTTAAAAAGAAATTGTTTTAATTAAACTTTATTTTGAGATCATTGTTGCTTCACATGAAGTTGTAAGAAATGAGAGGAGAGCCCTTGCATCCTTTACAGGGTTCCCCCCGTGGGGACGTTGTGCGGAACTGTGGCACAGCATTAAGCGGTGGTACTGACAGTTACCATGTAGCACGTTTCCGTGCCATGGGGCCCCTGTGCTGGTTTTGTAGTCGTACCCACTGCCCGCCCACCCCTGCCACCCCGAACCCCTGGCAGCCACTCACCGGACAAGTCTTTGTCAGGTGTGTAGTTCGCAGATGTTTTCTCCCAGTTTGTAGCTTGTCTTTTAATTTTCTTGACCGTCTTTTGCAGAGCCAAAGTATTTAATATTGATTAAGTTTAATTTATCATTTTTTTCTTTTATGGATCATGCCTTTGATGCCAAGTCTAAGAACTCTTCCTAGTCCTAGATCTCAAAGATTTTCTCCTTTTTTTTTAATAACAGTTTTGTGGTTTTACTTATTACAGTTAAGCCCATAATCCATTTTGAGTTTTATATAAAGTGTGAGATGTGGATTTGAGGTTCTTTTTTTTTTTTTAAAGCTCTGAGCTTCATTTTTTGAAAAGGTTGTCTTTCCTCCATCAAGTTGTTTTTCATCTTTCTCAGAAATCGGTTGAGCATGTTTATGTGAGTCCGTCTCTAGGTTCCATTGCTCTGTGTGTTTGTCTCTTTCTTAGTGCCAGTCTTGATTCCTGCAGGTGTGTCAGTCTCAAAATTGGGCAGATCCATTTCTCCTACTTTATTCTTCATTTTCAAAATTGTTTTTATCCTAGTTCCTTTGTCTTTCCATGTCAATTTCAGAATGTTTTGTCTGTATGTACACAAAAATTTGATTAGGAATTATATTGAACCTGGGTATCAGTTTGTAGAAATCTACATCTTTATTGTGATGAACTTTCCAACCCATTATTTAGATCTTTTATTCTTTTGATCCTCATTAAGCAGTTTTCAACATAAATCCTGTACGTGTTTTCCTAGCTATACCTAAGTATTTAATTCTTTTTTCGATTGATTATAAGTGGTATTATATATTTACTTTGACATCTATGTGTTCATTCTAGTATATAGAATGTTTATCTTGTATTCAGTGACTTTGCTGAAATAACTTTTAAGTTCTAGGAGATTTTTTGGTAGATTCTTTGTGATCTAAGAATAGATTCTATTTTCCAAATCATAGATAGGGACAATTTTTTTTTTTCTTTTCTGATACGTGTGCCTTTTCTTGCCATTTTGCACTGGCTAGAACTTGTGATAGTGGACATCCCTGTTGAAGAGAAAACAATTCAGTCTTTCACCATTAAGTGTAATGTTAGTTGCAGGGCTTTTGTAGATGCTCTATCAAGGTCAAGTTCTGCTCTGTTTCTCTTTTTCTGATATATTTATTTTTTATCATGAATGGATGTTAACTTGACTACTTTCTCTGCATTGACCAATATAATTATGTGAATTTTCTTCATTAACCAGTTACAGTGATGATTTTAGATGATGAATATGATTGATTTCTACAGTTCAACCAGCCTTGCATCTCTGGGATGAACCCTACTTGGTCATAGTGTGTAATTTCTTCTGTACATTCCTCAATTCTATTTTCAGATACTTTGTTGAGGATTTTTGTGTTTGTACTCATGAAAGGTACTGGTCTGTAGTATTCTTTTTTGGTACTGTCTTTGTCTGGTTTTGGTATCAGAGTAATACATAGTTCATAAAATGGATTGGTAAGTGCTCCATTTTCCATTTTTTGGAAGAGGTCGTGTAGAATTGGTGTTGCTGTATCTTTAAACAACTTTAAACTAGTAAAACCATCTAGACCTGTGCTTTTCTTTTTTTGAGAGAGTTTAAATTATGAATTTAATTATCCTAATAGCTCGTAGGACTACTTAGATTATCTGTCTAATATTGTGGTGGTTTGGGTTTTTGAGGAATCGTTCCATTTTATATAAGTTGTTAGTGTTGGTGCTATTCATTCCCTTCTTACCCATTTGATGTCTGTAGGGTCTATAGTGATATTCCATTTCATTCCTTTCCATTTCATTCCTTTGATCGTCATTCGTGTCTCCTTTTTTTGTTGTTGTCTTGCTAGAGGTGTGTCAATTTGATCGATTTCTTTTAAAGAATCAACTTGTTGCCTTTTAAAAACGTTTTCTCTATATTTTTCTAAATTTCATTCATTTCTGTTCTATTATTTTCTATTTGCTTTGGGATGATTTTGCTGTTTTTTTTTTTTTCCTAGGTGCTTCAAATGTGAGCTTAGATTATTGCTTTGACCCTTTTTCTTTTTTCTCTTGTGCAGATTTATGCTATAAATTTCCCTTTCAGCAGGGTTTTTAATTGTCTTCCACAAATTTTAACGTTATATTTTCATTTTTATTCAGTTCAGTGTGTAATTTGGTTTCAGTCTAGGCTTCTTTATCTCATGTATTGTTTAGAAGTGTGTTGTATAGTTTTCCAAGTGTTGGGAGATTTTTATCTTGTTTTACTGATTTCTAATTGAATTTCATTGTGATTTGAGAATATGTGCTATATGATTTACATTCTTTTAAATTTGTGGATATTTGTTTTTTTTTGCCCAGGATTTGGTTTATCTTAAGTATGCTTCCACTTGAAAAGAATGTATATTCTGCTGTTGTTGAGTGAAATGTTCTAAAATACTAATTAGCTTTTTTCAGTTGCTATTTTTGTTGAATTTTTCTATATCATTGCTGATTTTGTCTCATTCTATCAATTGTTGAGAGTCTCAAACTATAATCATGGATTTATCTGTTTCTTCTTCGAGTTCTTTCCATTTTTGCTTCACATCTTTTCCAGCTCTGTTGTTTGGTACGTTCGCATTTAGAAATATTGTGTCTTCGTGGTGGGTTGGCCTTTCGATTAATATACAATGTCATTCTCTGGTAATCTTCTTTGTTATTAATATAGCCAATTCTTCTGTCTTTTGATTAATTTTTGCATGATGTATCTTATACCATTCTTGTACTTTAACTTGACTATATCATAAAGTGAGTTTCTTTAAACAGCGTTTAATTGGGTCATGTTTTTTTAATCTACTCTGCTAATCTGTCTTTTAAGTGTTGTATTTAGAGCATTTACATTTCATATAATTATTGCCATGGTAGGACGTAATAAGGCCACCATTTTAATTTTTGTTCTGGTGTTTTGTTTTTGTTTTTCATGCCTTCCTGTGGGTACTTGAACTTTTTTTTTAGGATTTTATCTTATCTATAGTATTTAGTATCTGCTTTGTATAGCATTTTTAGTGGATGCTCTAGATGTTATATTCGCTGCGTCATACAGAGCTTATGCTCTACTGGTGTCATTCTTTTGCCAGTTTGACGTATACAAACTTTTTCTTCCTTTATGTCCCTTTATCCTCCCCCATTTATAATTTTCTTAAATATTTTCTCTACATACATTTAGAACCACATCATACAGTATTATGTTCACTCAGCTGTCAACCATAATTTAGAAAACTCAAGATAAGAAAGCAAACTCTGTTGTATTTACCCGGATAGTTTCTTACCTTTCTTCCTTTCTGATGTTCCAAGCTCCCATCTTTTGTTTTCTTTTTATGGAACTTTTTTTTTAGAGTCGATCTAAAGTCGATCTGCCTGTGACAGATTCTTTGTCTTGGCAAGAACTTCTTCAGGCTTATGCTGCTTGGGATTTGCTCAGCTTTTTGACTCTGTACGTGTATGTCTCTTGCCAAATTTGGGGAATATTTAGCCATTATTTTCATTGACTACTTTTTCAGACCTGCCTTCTGTGTCCTCTCCTTCATGGAACCCAATGACACAAATACTATTTTCTTAAGTCCCACACATCCCTAGGACTCTTCATTTTATCTCCATTTCCTCTCTGTCATTTGTATCTGGTGGTTTATATTGTTCTGTTTTCCAGTTCACAGATTATTTTCTTTATACATTTTATTCTGCTCTTGCGCCCATCTTCTTACCTTTTTATAGCCATTGTATTTTTCAGTTCTAAAATTTCTCATTTATATCTTCTGATTCTTTGCTGAGGGTTTCTAGTTTTTCTTTTATTTCAAGCAAGTTTGTAATTTATTATTGAAGCATTTTTTGAACCATGACTGTTTTAAATCTTCAGCAGATGATTTTAACATTTCTGTCATCTCATGTTAGCATCTATTGATTGTCTTCTCTTTTTTAAAATTGAATTTGAAATCTTTCTGGTTGATGGCGTTTTTCGCCAGTGTCAAGTGGTTTTCAGTTGAAAGCTGGACATTTTCGTGTTATGCTGTGGGGCTCTGGCTCTTCCTTACACCCCCCGTCTCCGTCGGCTTTCTCTCTCAGCCACTCTGGCAGGGGTGGGGAAGGCACTTCCCCCTTATGCCAGGCAGAGGTGGAGATGCAGGTACCCCGCTTGGCCTCCTTAGACACCCCAGAGCACCTTCTTGTTGCTGCTGGGGGTGGACGAGAGTTCTGGCTCCTCACATGTTCCCACTGACACCACAGGCAGCAGGGGAGGTGTGCTCGTGGTACCCCAGCAGGGTGGAGGGAGGTCTAGGCTCCCCTCAGCCTTTGCCAGCCTAGGGTGGGGTGGGGAATGGGGCCACAGTTTTTCTGTGGTTAGCTGGAGAACAGCGATTACTATCTAAAAGCTCTGTCTTCCAAGTCTGTGTCTATATTTTTCTTCACCTTTGGCTGTAGAGAGAAGGCTTTTCGGGGAGGGGAGGGGGCTGTTGTTGTTGTTGTTTGTGCTCTTCGGCATTTCCAGCTGCTTCAGCTCCAGCTCTAGGACATAAAGCACAGCGCAAACCCAGAGAACCCGCCACGTGTTGTTCCTTGGGTCCCAAGGCCTCTAGATGATGCGTTGTCTTCTCTTCACCTTTTAGGGTCTTCTTATGTTTGTTCCCTCTTTATCAATCTCTCTAATCTAATCTGATCTCCCACCCACCCACCCACCCACCTACCCACCCCTACTTAACCTACCTACCTACTCTATCTAGAATGCCCAAGGGTTTTAGTTGTACTTAATGGGAAAAATAGGAAAAAAGTGCATTTATTCTAAGTCCCCAGAAGGAGAAGTCAGTCTCAGTATTAACTTTTAAGAGTGTGCTGGACAAAATAGTGTGAAATCTCAAGGAGAGATTACAGAATCTGTTCCCATTTTCAGACAGAAACTTCACTAATAGCAGTTGAACTGTGTCCACTCATGAAACAAGCCATCTCTCTGGCCACACTGACCTGGGACACACCAAGGGCTTGCTTCCATCCTTGCGAGAATGCAAAGGAAACAAAATGGACTGTGTCATCTGTGATCTTCCACTCTAATTTGGACACGAAGATGATCATGTGCAGAATAATCAGAGGGAAATGCTAAATTGCACCGCAGTCCATGAAGGGATGGGGAATAAATGTCATCAGTGGGACCAGCGTAGCAACTAAGCGTGCTCCCTTCAGCCTCTTCCGAGTAGTTTGTTACATAGACGCGTCCCACTGTGCTCATGTGCCAGGCCACCGTGCTTGGATCCAGGGTATACATGTTAGTAAGACAGGCTGCTTGCTTTTTAGGAGCTGTCAGCTTTAGTTGGAGCCGAGGGTGGGAAGCAGATAGAAGAAGGCAGACCCTTAAAGTTAGAACAGTGCAGTGTGACACATGCTGTGTTAACGGTGATTATGCTCATACCAAAGACAAATGCTGCCAGGGCAGAGGCCTGAAAAGGGTCAAAGAAGGTTCCCAGAAATGCTTACATGTCACGTTTGGAGGATAACGGAGGACACAGAGGAGCATCTCCTGCAAAGGAACCCGTGGAAGGGAGCTTGGGCCGAGGGAGTGGGACGGGGACTCGCAGTGAGGTTTCAGTGTAATAGTGGGGTATGCAGTTTTCATGTTTGCCAGTAACAGCTGATTATTTAAAAATGTTTAGATTTTAATAATTCACATTGTTCTTTGCTGTGATTCAAATCAGTGAATTTTTATTGCATTCAATGTCCAGAAGTTTAAAAAAATGTATTCATGAATAAGCAAAGGTTGTTGGTAAGTGGTATGTTCAGTAGGTGGTAAGTAGGCACACCCAGTTCTTTACTGAGACGCTGACTTTGCGTACCTGTGTGTACGCTCCTTGATTTAAAGAAAAGAATTCCAGCGCACACCTGTGTGTATTTGGCACAGAGCATCACGAAGGGGCCCTTAGAGCTCTTTCCGACTGGTGTAGGAAGAGCTAGCTCACGTTGCCTGGTCTTCACGGTCCTCGGCAAAGAAACGGCGTCATCATTTTCTTTGGGAGCCAGTTTTGTTTTCATCCGGAAGGAGTGTTTCCACGCACTCCCGGTGCGGATGAGCAGAGGGAGGCGTGGTGCTGTCTGTGTGCGGCAGTGTGTGAACGCGGGGCTCCCGCCACCCCACCCTGCAGCTCCCTTGTCGGAGTTTACAGAACGTGGTAACTCCTCTGGAAGCTCAAGATTAGATCAAAATATTGTGTTTGTATTGAGCCAGACATCGCTTATATCTGGGACTCTGTGCTTAGAAGATTTTTAGGAAAAAACTCTTGATTATATGGTCCAAGAATTAATCGATTTTTATTTCTTATTGCAGATGGAGTCTGGCGGTACAGTTTTGAGTACCAACTGGTCGGATGTAGGTAAAAGGAAAGTTGAAATCAATCCTCCTGATGATATGGAATGGAAAAAGTACTAAATAAATTAATTTGCCATCATCGTATTGCATATATTTACCTAATGCCCATTGTGTATTAATATTGCATTCTTGAATTTTGAACACTGGGTATCTTTTTGAAAGATTATACCTCTTTACCTCTTTGTGCTTTAGAAATTATTTTCGTTCAAGTGTTCTGAGAGTCTAATGAAGAATAAAGATCATATTTTATCACTGTCCTTAAGGATTTCAGACTTGCTGAAATGGAGTGAAGTATCATTTGCTACTAGATAGATTAGTTCTACCTAGTTTTAGGAGTGGAGAAATTGTTATGGGCTATCTCGGGTTATTGCCTTATTTTCGATGCAGTATTCTGTTAATAATTTATCAGACTTGGCAATTTCGGGTGAGCGTAGATTTTTCAACTTCAGTGTTATATCGTTTGCTTTTAAAAACTGCTTTTGAATGGAGTTGTAAATACAATTTTTCTATAAAGTTTGGTTTATTTACCCTTAAGCTTTTAATGAGAACTTTGAGAAGTTATTTATCACAGGGAATTCCTATTTGGTTCTTTTTATGGGAAGTATTTGTAATTGCACTGAAATTTTGGTCCGTGTTCCAAATTTCCGTTTAAAGCATGGCCACCTGAGTTTAACATGCTGCGGATTTAACCGTGCCGAAGGCTCATCCGCAGGATGAAAGCAAGAAGCCCAGCTCCACTGCTGGCTGCTTTTGCCACAGCTGGGTTTCTGAAATTGCGGCCCTGGTAGTTTGGTTCGGGGGGTGTGTGATCTGTTCTTCGTGAGAGCATCTCACGTGCCCATGATTGCTTTGGTTTCAGAGGTTTAGGGCAGCTGCTGAGGGTGAGTTTAGTAGGTACATGTTGCTGTCTATTGAGGGACCTTGGGTGGTGAGGCTCCCCTCTGCCTGCAGAGCTACTCATTTCAGCCTCTGAGGGAGTGGGGAGTTGGCCCCTTTCTAGTCATTTCCCTTGACAGCGCGTAGGGCTGTTTGTCAGGAGCACGTGGCGGGGTGAGACTGGCCGTTCCCGTCCTCGTCGCTTGGTGCAGCACACAGCTTCTGCTCACTCAGAGCCACCAGCTACATTTTGTTTGTTCTTCAACACCGAAGGAAAAGACAAAATTACATTCTTGCTTGTATGAATTTCTAAAATTTTCTCCTTAGGGGGAAAAAAATAATGAATTTTGCATTCTCTATGCTAAATTTCCTCAGTCCCACGGAGCAGGGAGGCCGTAGCTACGGAGGTGTTACGTCAGGGACGTACAGCCCACACCAGAGACGAGAATCCTCGCTCCTAACGAGCTCTACAGTCTCCAACAGACTTAGCTTTCCTATGTCTTACTGCTTGTATCTGTAAGTAAACTGTAGGGTCTTGATTCTAAATAAGGAAACATTTTGCCATTTAGGATCAACATTTTTCTTGAGAATGACATTATTATAATACAAGTTGGGTTTTTAAAAAAATGACTAGTTTTGCTTATCTTTTAAAGGGTGCATTATAGCTAAAGTATGTTTATCTGTTGGCTAGATTTGTTTAGTGGTGTGGGTGTCAGGATTTTGCTGAGCCAAGTGGACTTCCTAATATACATGGCCGCATTATAAATTGTGAAATGTACCTGCTCTAAGTGCGATGGATGTGTTGGTGAAGAACGGAATATGAAGTAGGTGTTAGCCTGTCGCCCCAAGGCACCCCTCGAAAGCACTGCTTCCCACTCACTGGTGCAGGTGATAGAAATTTGTGAGCCTCCAGAAAATTAAACACCTCATTTTGATTAAGAGGCCCTTAACTAACCTTATTCTCTGCTATCTTAGCTTAGCTATTAATTGGTTTCTTTCTAGACTCCCACTCTCAGTTCTCAAATTCAGTTCTCTTAGCACTCTGGCTAACCTTTGCTTCTTCAGAATGTGCATGCTTTTTGTTTACTCTTTAAGGTGTAGTCTTGGAATTCAGTTTTTTTTCTTAATCTCAGATTCTTTATCTGTTCTGATTTCTGTAATCACTTGCACCTGAGGACTTCCCAGAATTCCCCCACTTTCTTTAGAGAATCTTGAATGGGAATATCTGCTTCTTTGAACTCTGCTGTGAAGTCGTCTCTTAGAGGGCTTACCACAGGTGTCAAACACCAGGGTCTGTTTTGTTAATTCTGTCTTGTTATCCTAACCCATTCATAGTAAGTTTGGTCTTCAATATTGACAGTTACTGGCCACTTTAAAGAAATCTGTTTTCTCTATATGGAATGGAGAGAAGGGATGGTTTGCATTGATAACTGTAACTTTGTTAACGTTTTCATTCCTTAGATTTGTGGTATTTATTAATTGCAGAACATTGAATCATGGTTGTTATTGTCTCCTTAGTCTGGGAGAAAAGAAGTGGACTATATCAGTTTTCTAGATCAATTTCAAATAAACATTTAAAATGGGGGTATGTCAGTGTTATGAATAGTTAGGTAGACATTTTAATTTACTTTAAGACTTAAATTGCTTTTTGGCTATCTTTCCCATCTTCCCTTTCTTTTCTCCTTCCCCCGTTCTCCACATTATCACTTTGTGTCATTGATCTTGAGGGGGCGTCCCCGGCCCAGAGCAGTACTGCCTCTCACTTTACCACCTGGTCTGCTCGCTGCCTTCAGTGCCATTGGGGTCTTCCTTGTCCAGACCAGTGTGTCTCCCTGGCTTATAGCCATCACTGCATTTCCCAAAGTAGGTAAGCATTTTTGGGTTGTGTGCTTGCGTGTGTGCACGCGTGTGTGTGAGTGTGTAATGAGAGCTACTTTTTGTAACCAGCTCTAGAGAAGTTTAACTTTTTACACTCATACCTGCCATTATGGTCCCATATATGGATTTCAGTTATCTCTGCCGAGGGAGGAACCAAGGAGAAAAGATAATAAAATCTAAAAGGACAAAAAAAATGGTTTCTATGCCAGGAAGTCTGTAGTTCTAAATAAGAGGGATCGTCATCACTGATCTGGTTTCCTGTGTCTTCATGCATATTTTATTGTAAGATTCTTTTACACACACCAAGATGTTTTATTTTGGAAATGTCTGGAAATTTGTGGGCAAATTAGAGACATCGATTTACTCACAGATGTGACTGTTTGGAGCCATCCTTGTGATTTGCTTCTGAAAGTAACTGGGCTCTTAGCTTCTCTTCTTACCTTAGTCACCTTGCCCCCCAAATCAGCTAAAACCATGCACGTTGCTAAGCCGTGAGGGCACTAACAGTCTAAACTGTGTCATAAGTGCTTTATATGTACTACCTCATTGATAGCAGCCTTGTGAAGTAGGGGTAGAATCCTGTTATCAGATTAGAAAAACGAGGCTGAAAGTTCTTTGCCAAATTCCTTCCACTGATAAGTGATGGAGCTGGGATTTGAATTCAGGGTCGTCAGACTCCAGTGCCCGTGCATTTAACAACTGTGACTCCCACTTCACGCAGAGGAATTTGGTTTGTGATGAATGATATTTGTTAATAAATCAGCTCTCTGACAGGGAAGCAGAGAATGTGCAAGTTCAGTTGTTTAATTCTTGTCCATGGCTGGGAAGGTATATTCCTGAAAATGACAGTAAGTACGTTCCTTAAGTAGGAAAGCTTATTAGGAATATAAATCTCATGCCTCAAGAAGTCTTGATCTGTGTTGAAGGTGCTGTTTTTTCTCAAATCCAGATAATTATAGAGAAACAAGATCCCTTCTAACTGCCTTGGGTGTAAGAAGATTGGCTTGTTAAACTGATCCAGGCCTTTAAACTCGCGAGTTCTCAAACTCTTCTAGCTGGGCTGGTCCTCGCTTCAGAAGGAATCGTGCGTGTAGGGAAGCCGGGCGGAGTGAGGGGCCAGGGCTGCGGGGCCAGGAGGGTGGGGTCGGCGTGTGGAGAGGGCTGGGACCCCGGGGCGCGTCAGGCCCGGTTCCTGGGTCGCGTCCGCCGTCTTCTGGCAGAGTCAGCTGCTCGCTGGCACGTTTGCTCCGGAAAACCCCCAGGAAGTCTCGAGACTAAAAACCGTGAGCCTTCCGTGAGGCCGGCCGGCTTTGTTCTGTAACCGTGTCAACACCCTCGAGGTGTCTCTATCAGAACCTGTGTACTGCTCTTCTCGGTGTGTGTTTTCATTTTAAAATAGGTACTAGAATAATACAGATAAGTGAAAAATACATGGTTCAATGTACACCTACTTATTCATTGATCAACACTGAGTGCCAAGTGTGTGCCAGGCACTGTTCTAGGCACTGGGGACACACTGGTGAACAAAATAAAATCCCCTGCCTTTTTGGAGTTTAGCTTATGGGGAAATAAGCAAACCGTGTGTGTTATTTATTTTTTTTTAAATCACTGGCTTTGTATTTTTGAATTTTTTATTTGTTTTTTTTTCATTACAGTTACTGGGGTGACATTGGTTAATAAAATCATATAGGTAGGTCACAGATGTACAGTTCAGTATGTCACATGTATATTGCAGTGCGTATTCACCAAGCAAAGTTAAATTTCCTTCCGTCACCATAGAGTAAATTGTGCATTAAGTGATGGTAAGTGCTGAGGAGAGGAGAGTAGTGGTCCACGTTTGAGATGCGGGGACCACGCGAGAACTCAGTGAGCAGGTGCCAGTTTGAATACAGATCTGCAGGAAGCAAAGGAATGAGCCATGCAAATTACTTGAGAAAGAGCACGCCCAGCAGAAGACACGGCAGATGCAAAAGCCTTGCTGCAGGAGTGAGCAAGGGGTCAAGTTCACTGATGGGTGAGGGGTGGTGAGGGGCCTAGGTCACGTGGGGCCTTGCCAGGGAATACAGATGCGCGATGGCAGCCAGGACCAGGGCTTGTCCTACCCTAGTACGAAATCCTGTTGTCTGCAGTGCTGCCAAAACTATCCATTGTCTGTCTCTCTTTAATGTTCTAATTTTCATCAAATGTGCATGCAGTCAAAACACATTTACTTTATAAACTTAGTGGATTGAAGTATAGATTTGCTCAAAATGCCTGATGGCATTGATGAGAATGAATTTGAGTTCTGGTACATGAGTTAATGGGTATATGGGAAGCTCTGTCCCAGTACTCAAAAGTATTTCCTTTCTCCCTATACATTAAATTATAGCTAATATCACATTTTAGTGTAATCTTTGTTTATTTAGCAAAGCTATTTCTTGTTCTGCAGTATAAATACAGTTATAGAATAGACACCAAGACAGAATTGGATTAAATAGAATTACTGGTTATGAACAGGGATTTAAGAATAAGTTTTGCCTAGGATTTTCTGTTTAATAGAACTGTAAAAATCAGATCAGCAGGCCATGTTTTTATGGGCCTTCTGCCAAGACTGGAAATCGCTTTGGTACCTGTTACTACCTTAAAGGTGTATTTGCATTCCATCCTCTTTCCGTGTGAGTAGACAAAACAAAGGAAAACAAAAGGAGAATTTTAGAGCTAGAGTAAATCTTAAAGACTATCTAGTTCAACCTTTGGTTTTACGACGCATTTTTTCCAGAGCGTACATACAAGTCTGTACTTTTTCTCCATAACAATTCCTTACACAGATAGATAGTGATAGAATCAAAATCTGACTCACCTGAAACTTAAATTATTTACCCTAATCTTTTACCGACCTTCTGACAGTTACCCCAGATATCAGGTCACTCAAAATTACAGTGCGGGCAGATGGCTGCGTAACGTGTGCAACAGTGGTTTTCAGATTTAACGGCGAATACCCTCACCTGGGGAACTCGTTCTTTTAACTGCAGGCTTGCTTGGCTTCTCTCCCGAGATTCTGAATCAGTAGGTTTGGGATTGGGCCCCATAAATCTGTGTTTTTAATGACCCGGGGATATCGAAGTATGTAATAACCTGGGACGTTGCCCTTAAAAAACCAGCTTTCAAGGAATGAAGGAGAGAAAAAGAAGTGAAGTTAGCTCCAGTCATCTCTAATGCCTTATTCCTGACAAGTGTCAGCAGAGAGGAAACGGCTGCTTGGGCCCTCGATCCTTTGAAGACTTTGTGTCCCCAGCACAGATGTAAAGGCGGAGGAGACGAGCTCAGGGATTGTGTTTGTCCCGCTGTCATTAGACCTTCAGGGTCATTCTGACAGAGTCGCTGAATCCCTGTCTGTGTGGCACTTACTGCACGTGGCGAAGAAAACCTGTTCAGAGTGAAACGCTGGGGCGCTTGGCCGCGAGGCTGGTGCATCTCTGCTGCAGCTGCAGTGGAGTCGGGCGGAGGGTGCTGGAATGCTCCGTGCGCACGGACGGCCTGGCGTGGACTGGAGCAAGGCGCTCGCTGTGCCTTCTCGAGCCGCTGGAACACCCTGATGTGGCCTTTCTGATTACACTTCGGTGCTAAGTGAATATTAAACATCATGGTGCTAGTTGAGTAGGTCGAGTAGAATGGAGATTCTTTTTTTTTTTTGGCTTTGATTGAAAAGGAACCACTCGCCTTTAAAAGTATTACGTGCTGCGGAGAGGAGGTTCACACTCGACTAGTTTACGCCAGGTCTTTGTGTCAGTATAAAGCACATTCGTTATAGAATGGTAGGTAATAGTCTAGGATAAAGGAATATAGGCAGTCAGAGAGAACGTTTTTAGCAGTGAAATAATCCATGCCTTTGAAGGCTGAAGATAGGAAGCCACAGAAATCGCGTCTTTTTAAAAAAAAGATAATTGCAAGGAAAGCTGCAAAGACAATGTAGGCTCTTTTTTTTAAGTATGGAGACATTATTTTTTCCCAGTTCTCTCATTGTTGTTAAAATTTCTGTAGCCATGTTAGAAATAAAAAAAGAAAGTGGGTTTTTTCTGGGGCTCTGGTTCAGTTGCAGGTGTTGATAGGAAGGAAGAGGGTTTCCGTAAGGAGCGGGCGCCGCGGGCGCAGGACTGCGGCGGTGTCCCCTGTGAAGCTACCGTGAGACCAGCAGGCACCGGGTGGGGGGACTCCCCACGGTGTTCAGTAGTTCGCTGTGTGAGCCTAGGGACTGGGGGCTGAGCGGGTGTGCCGCTTCCATTCCCGTGCTGCTGCTATCACTTACACCCCGATACAGACTGACTGCGATATTTTTGAATTAAAAACTGTTACGATGTAGAAAAGGTTTAGTAAGCCAGACTTGGAAAATAACATCAGCTGTACGGTGCATAAATTTACTTACCTTTACACGGTAAATACCTGAAAACGATGTAAATGGATTACTTTTTAACATAAGCAGTTTGAACATCACCTGTGCCGAGTCCTTCTATTGTCAAAAGTCAGTCCACACCAACGTACCCTGTTTTGTAAATCTGAGTCTGACGGGCTTTTTCCAAGTGAAACCTGTATGTGCACACAGAGTGTGAGCGAGCGTACGTGCGTGCGCAAAAGCCCTTCAGACGGAGTGCGGCTTGCTTGTATAAACATCAAACCTCGGCTCTACCTGCAAATCGTCTCTCCGGAGTTTGCATCATTGACTTTCAAATTTATCCCTCTGTGTTTGAGATACACGACGACTATCTATGCATGTGGGTGTTTGTAGACTCCTCTCCCCCTTCAAGAAATCAGTTAAAAAAAATGTCACGTTTTCTACAAATGTTCATAACACAAGTCATATTCAGCTTATATAGAAATTTACTTCACTCCTACACGGAATTTCTATTTTGTAAAAATGTAGCTTGTATTTCAGAGTGTAATAAACTCCGATGTAAGAGAGAAACCGGTGAGTGAGTGAAGTGATTATTCCAAATATATTTATTTACCTTTTCGGTGTCAGCAGTGACTTGAGGTGATGGGGGAGGAAGAGGTCTACAGACGAGGTTAACAGGTGTTTTGAATGGAGTGGCCGTGTGTGGTCGCATTTCCACGAGGCGAGTCAGGGTGACACAGGACATCCGCACGTCCTGGAGCTCGGCGTGCCACGTCTTCATTCTGTGCGCGCACACCCGCAGCTGTCACGTCCTCGACCTGCCGCGGCCCCTCCCATCCGACTCACACTAGGCCTTGGGACGTCAGCCTGTGATGTCCCGAGGGCTGGTCTGCGACACCACTGAGAGAACTGAATGAGTATAAAGTGACATCATGTCGGCTGGCCTGGCGAAACAGTCTGGGTTGGCGCCGACGGTGCCCTCTCTTCCTTTCTACCCTTGGAGCTTCTCTTTCAAACTGGCCTTTCGTTTTCTTTGAACACAGTGTCAGGCTTCCTACCCTTCATCCAAACTTGAGATTTCCCCTGCCCTTAAACCATTGGTGTTTGGGGTTATTTTTTAATTGCCTGAGTTGACTCTCTTGGGTTAGTGACTTTTCAGAACGCAGCTTAATTGTGTTATCCATTAGGAGGTGAACCGTCCACCTCCTGTGTTTTGTGCCATCGCTGCTGTGGGCAGGGCGGGCCTTGTCCGGCGACAGCCCACCTTCCCGGCTGGCACGCGCCCCTCCTCGCTCGGTCCGCACCTGCTCCTGGTGGAAAGCTGCCACGTGATTCACGTGAGGGGGAAACCTCACCAGCCACCTCCTTGGCTTTTCCCACCCCGAAACTTTTCATGGCTTCCCTGTTCCTTGCCCACCAAATGAATTCAAAGTTAACATGCACAGGAAGATCCAGCGTCGGCCTGCAAGTCCGCGTGGTGTCCCCTGCCTCACCCCGAACGCTGCCTTCGCCAGGGCCCGCCTCTGGCTTGGCTGGGACTGCGCCCTCCGCCTGCAATGCCCTTCCCCTGTGCCCGTCCCGTGGCTAACTCCCGCTCGTCCATGAAGGCCCGGCAAAGGCACTCTCCTCCTCCTCCTCGAAGCCCAGCGCTCCCACCTTCAGCAAGGCCCTGGGCGTACTGACTCTCGATTATCTGTGTCTCTTCTGAGACCGAGGCGCTTACGGGCTGGCATCACCGAGTTACTGTCTCCCTTTTTACTTCGTTCTAGAACCCAGTGCAGGTTGCTGTGCGATGAGGTGGGAGGTGGTGTGTGGATCCACTGGCACAGTTTGTGTAGTCAGTACAGTGACAACCATTTCCAAGACTAAAAAACGTAAAATTCATAACTGTAAGTAGTAGCTGCTGTTTGAGAGCAGTGTGACCCTTTCAATGCAGTGTGTATTTTTCCCTTCATACTTTTTTTTTTCTCCAGAGACCTCGCTTGCTGTGTATTCCGTTAAGTGCAGGCGTATGAGTGTTCATCTGGTAACCACGTTTTAAAAGTTACGTGTGACCAGACAGATTGGCAAACACACTCGACAGTCATAAGGTGTAGTAAGACTATAGTGAGATCATGGTATCGAGACCTTTCTTCCATCTCTCTTGAGTCCTTGATTTTGGAAAACTTACTTTCCTTAAGGAATTCCTTCCTCTCTCAAACTGTAGGGTTCAAAACGAAAGTGTCAGAAATATGAAATATTTCTGCTCATCTTCCTGATCTCATATTTTAATTTCCAAAGACAGCCCTTGTTCTCGTCAGCATTCCTGAAAGACTTTATACGTCATCGTAAACAGGCCGTTCTCTCTCAGCCGCCTGCCTGGCAGCACCGTCGGCCCTGTCACCAGGGCGTGTCCTGTGGGCCGTGGAGGCCATCGCCAGCTGCTGTGGCCTGTCGGGTGGGAAGCCTCATGCTGCTGCACCCTCAGCGCCACCAGGGCAAACACAAGTGTGGGGACCTGATTTTCAGAACATCGTGGAAGTCCTCGTCCCTCGAGCCTGACTGACCTTTGGCCACACTTTTCCTCTTTATCCTGATGCTCTTTTCCTGGAGGTGACTCCTGACACAGGGCGGCCGCCTGTCAGTCAGGAGCCAGCACACACTACAGATGAAGAACTCCCCGTGGCTGTCACCCTGCGGTTTATAACGCTTAACTCTCAGGTTCCACTGTGTGTCCTGTTTTGTTTTGTTTTTTTTTTTCCTCTCATATATGCTTTTATCTGGGAACTCGGGGGTACAATTCCAAGAGTAGGAAGAACCATAAAGATTAAGAACAATTGAATTCTGTACGAATCACGACAAAAGTGATTTGATTAAAAGAGGCTCAACTGAGATCTTGGACACATTGTAAATAATTTTTCATGTTTACTTCAAAATAGCTTGGGAAAGAAAGAAAAGCAGGATTTATCTGCAAAGCAAATAAAAAAATAGCAAGTAATAAAAGGAGGAGGATGACATTTTCGGTCTGCCTTGTCACACACGGCAGACGAAGTTTTAGAAAGCCGTCGCGAAATAATTCTGTGAACAGTGTCTCGAAGAACACCGCTCAGCCCGAGTAGAAAATAACTTTGCGGTCCCTTCAGCATCCAGATGCTTCCTACTTCGGTCGTCTAGTGGGTTAATTCTCACGTGACAGACAGCAGCTGGCACGGGAAGCGATGTCACACCATGCCCAAGATGCGCGCCACCCACCAGCTGCAGGGCATGATGACCCTGCAGGCCGCCCGGCAGCCTTGGTAGTGGTAGGGCCACGGGTGGTAGCCCTCCAGGGGCTCGCAGATCTTCTGGCAGTGGGTGTAGCTCCGCCGACACTCAATGCAGCAGACCCCCTCGTGGTCCAGCCGCGGGTCGAACGTCATGCTTCCTTCCCCTTCCTGCTGCTGTAAGACAACAGAGAACCCATCCATCACTTGCGTGTTCTTCCTGGTGGAGAAGTTGGCAACCTCATTTTCAGAGGAGATCCTGAATGTTCCACTGCTGCGACACATCAGCCTAGTTTTCTGTAAGGAGTTTTCAATCTCACAGCCTTAAAATTCAGAATTTCTCCTAACGCCAAGGAACCGCCACCTCCCTAAATCTGTCAGTGGCGGGCAGGCTTGCATGAGCCACAGGCACTGCTCAGGAGTGAACTCGTCTTGTTAAAAACAGACCAAAAGGAAGTGTAATTCAGAGGGGGCATTTCCGCCTCTGCTCATTTTAAGACATTGGTGCCATCTTATAGTGCTGGCTTCCAAGACAAGACTCTCGGGAGCGCATTTTGAAACCCACTGATCTAGGCTATCGGATGGCTATTCCACTTGTGCTGGCTGAGGACACTGTCGTGTCTAACTTCGGCCTTTGTTTCAACGTTCGGGGTCTGTAACCCTCAGGAAAAGGCACCATGCCGTGTGTAAAGATTCAAGACCTTAAACTTTACCTTCTAGAGTCTATGTGCCATAATCAGAGTTACATGAAGTCATAATAGTGAAATGTCACAAATCTTTCCATTTTTTTTTACCCCTGGAGAGGTTTAGAACTGGGTGAACTTGCCCCCTACCAAATTTATGTATCTGGCTTCCTTTTTATGAATATCTGGGGGTACAGTTTCCGCATCTTTAATAGGCTGCTGAATCGCATTGCCCAGAGGCCTTTGCCCTTGAAAGTGGCTTTACTCCATGTAAGCCTCTTTCCTGGAGGTGGGTGGGCCTCCTCAGGCAGGTGCAGCACCCAACAGGCCTGAGCAGCGTGGACGCAGAGGGTGGCACTTTTATTATGAACATTTCAAACATACTGGAAAGTGCAGAGAATGCACAGTGAACATCTAGATTTGACAAGAGCGAATCTTTTGCCAATTTTTTTTTTTTTGGCTGAAGTAAATTCTGAAAGGAATTGAAAGAATTGAAAACATTGTGATATTTGACCCAGAAGTACATTAGAATGTACTTTGCAAAGTCAGAGACTATTTTCATTTACAACCACACTGCCATTATCGCACCTAACAAAATTGAACGATTCCTTCATTCTGTGTCTTGCCCCCAGGGCACACTCTCGGAAACACGTTAAAAATAAATTCCTGATATGGATTTATCTTTATGTATTTGCCCGTGACTCAAGAACAGGTGGGCACAGAAAACAACTTTGAATACAGGGGCAGGGCCAGCGAGAATTTTACGTGACGGAGGATTTTTAACGCTTGCATGTCTTACCCGCACTTACAAACCTTGCAACAGGCAAACGAAGATGTGTTTTTAAAATCCTGCCTTAAGGTCTCAGCTGAACCCCAAACGCTCATTTGGAAGCGAGCAGCAGCATCACCGCTGCAGCGTTAACGGGTGATGCACCCGCCTGTAAGGCGCCGCCTGGGCGCAGCGCGAGCCCCGGTACGCACGTGGTACGGGTTGTCTGGGTTGAAGGGTTCTGAGTCGTCCTGCACACTGGGTCTGGTTTGGTTGTTCAGTCTGCCCAAGCCTGGGCCGCCCTGTGGTCCACTGCGTGGCCTTGGGGTGGCCATCACAATCTGTGTGGCCGATTCTCTTCTTTCTCTCTGGATTGCTGCAAGAAAAAATAGTCATAATAATTCTGTGAGAGAATTCCTTTCTTTGACTCCCAAAGGAAGGTCTGTCTGTCAGGGGGAAACACATAAGGACACCCAAACAGATACGACCAGATACCATTTAAATTCGTGCTGATGATTTTTGTAATAAGATGGTAGCTTTTGGAGTCTTGGGTTAGTAGTTAAACGTACAGATAACCAGAATGTGATTTTATAACGCTGCCTGAGCAGGCATTAGAAGATAGCGGACAAAAACCCATTCTCGATCCTTGGCTCTCTTGGCCTCCCTCGCCTCTAGGGGCTGAGGAGGTAAGACATCAGTCATGTCCCCACACCCCTGGCAGCGAGCGGCAGGTGCTCAGGGAGACGTTTCTGGCCAGCGAGACGTGAGCAACCTGTGCTGGTGCAGTTTCTGGAAAAAGCTTTTGCTTTCTTGGTAAAAGGGGACAGATGTGGCCTCCTCTGTCTTGTCTCCCTTTCTGGAACGCGGATGTGCTATCTGGGCTATGAGAGTCGACCTGTGACCAGAAGTGACAGGCATAGGGACGACAGGCCAGCGTGCTGTGGGAAGCAAAGCGGTAAGCTAGCCCGAGGTGCGACGCTGTCGCTGAGCAGCAGAAGATGCCGGAAACCCAGCTCCAGGCTTCTGGCTATGGGAAAAAAATCAGCCTGTATTTGCTAAAACCACTGGTGACTTGGCCAAGATCACAGATTGGGTGGCAGGGATAGGAGGGTGTCTAGCTCACCACACTGCCTCATAGGTGCTGCAGCATGAGTGACAGAGATGGAGAGTGACACACAGCACGGGCTTTGGGGTCTCTCTGAGTCTGTTTCTTCATCTGTAAAACGGGGATAATAATAATATCTAATTCCCAGGGCAGTGACAGCGGTCATGGGAATTTGCGTTATCAGGATTTTAGAGTGCTGGGAATATAATCGACACGCCAATGTAAGGTGACGATGATTACATCCTGCTGTTTGTTATTTGTGAGAACTTAGACGTGCTCTGTCACCCTTGACATCGTCTTGGCTCCTGAGGCACGTTGGGGAGGCATCAGGAAACCCAGATTCAAATCTCAGCTTCTCGAACTCACTGACTGACCTCGGGCAACCTCATCTCTGGGAACCTTGGTTTTCTCATCTATGTAATGGGACCATCAGCAGTTACCCGGACAGTTGCTGGTAAACATTCATTGAGTGACGACAAAATGTCCAAGCTGTGCAAAGGTGCCCGGCACACAGCCCGACGCAGCGGCCGTCAGCTCTCACGCTTCCTCGGACTCGGTCCAGCTGCCGTTCGTGGTGTCTGATGCTACAGCTGTGTGGCGCTGCTGACCTGCCAGCTGAATGACCCAAGGGTAGGGGCGGCTGGACCCCCTGGAAATGGGGGGCTTTGAATTTGGTGGTGAGGAGCTAGGCTTAGAGGGGGTTTTATTTTCTTGGTTTCATTGTAAAATATGAGTGCATTTATGAGAGGTTGGCCAAAAAAAATTCTTTGTTATTTAAAAAATAATTTTAAAAAATTATTTTTAATTGTAATTGGCAGAGTATTATATTGGTTTCAGATGCTCAACATAGTGACTCAACACTTAGACACCGTGTGAAGCGGTCACCCCAATAAGCCTGGTTACCGTCTGTCACCATGCCGAGTCAATGCATAGGAAGTCTCGTTTTTAACGTCTGTGACATTCCATCCGATGGCTGCACCTTATTTAATCCTCGTCACATCTGGGGGGAGGTTAGGGAGTTCCCGCTTTCCCGGTGACTCCTGCGCGGACGCCGTGGGCACTGAATGCTTCCGATGGGGTCCGCGCCTTGGCCGCAGGGAGCAAGCGCCTTCCGGGGGAGTCATGCAGCCCCGGGGGAGTCATGCCACCCCCGCACCGCGGCTCGGCCTTCCCGGAGCCGCCCCGATGCCCCTGCCCTTCCATCTCCCCACAGCGCCTGCGTCGTGCCTTACGGTTTTCTTGTGTTTATTTAGTGTTTATGTACCGGTCCCCCTCGCCACCCCGCAGAACTCCTCAGGGGCAAGGACTCTCGTCTGGTCTGCTCAGCTGTGCATTCCGTGGGCTGGACCAAGTAAATGGCCCATAATAAGCGTGTTGATGGGTGTTCTTGGATGGATGGATGGATGGATGGATGGATGGATGGATGGATGGATGGATGGATGGGTGGGTGGGTGGATGGATGGATGGATGGGTGGATGGGTGG